>JACAVU010000004.1:58480927-58625285 GCA_014183005.1 Castanea mollissima
CAATCTATGGATTATGAGTTTCCAAATGACAGTTGGGCTAGTCTCTATAAGCCTCTGTGGAATATACACTGAAAATTAATGTTGGTTATTCACATTGCATGTGCTTTTGAGATGAGTTAATTTTTTAGCTTATTTCTATGTTCAGCTTATTTTTGCTACTATTCATAGGTCCCACTGCACTTTTTGGCACTATTTATGGGTTCCATTGCACTATTTAACTAACTTCTATTTTTATCTACAGTGCTTTCAGCAAAAGTTTTCAGTTTCAGTTAAATATTTGTTGCATCTAATAATATTATAAATGCAACAGATATTTGTATAAGTTTTTTCTATACTTGATGCTTCATGTCTTTACTTACGTTACGTAGGGACTTTTAATTGATCATTTTAATTTGGTTTTATGTTAATTTGTGCCTAATATGTGACCGACGTTGGCTTAGAGATGAACAAGAATGTCAATCTTGAATAGTGGGTTCATATAAGTTTAGATTTTAGTGACAAATCAATCCAAGAATGAGATGCTATTGGCCAAAGTCATAAGCTGCAATATGACTCGTTCATGCTGAGCCAAATAAGTTTTCTAAATTGAGTTTTTGACCTTCATAAGTGCATGTACATAAGCAATTGAAACACTTACATCTGCTTTCATCTTTTTAACTGTATAAAGTTTCACATCAAATACCCTTACTTTTTGATTGTTATTTTAAGTTGTTTGATGTTCAAAGTTGTTTTCTAAGAGAAAAGTAATAGGTGGGTTACAGAGCTCTAATCGGCTAACCTCAGGTGGATAAACTACCAAATTTCAACCACAAGTAACAACTTAAATTTTAGCCAAACCACGGTAGGTAAGTTGTAATTTGCCTTAATAACAAAAAAAAAGTGAGATGATTTGAAACCTTAACGTCTTATTAGAGACATTAACTGGTGACAATTGAATTGCAACAAATTTGCAAGGCTCTTTCCTACCTATTATCATTTTGATTTTGTTCATGTGAAATTTAGACATGAAGAAAAACATGGGAAAGTAACCATTCTATTTTTAACTTAATAGAAATAGTAGGCAAATAATTTTGGATGTCAAGATATATAAAAAAAAAAAAAGTGAACTCGTGTGGAATGAGAAAGACAATAGTCTAAATGTTTGAGCTATTATGCATAGAAGTTATAAATAACTGAAAAATTCCACAAAATTATAAATAATTGAAAAATTCCACAAATACGTTGTTGATATAAAACTCTTTCGTGACTAAGCATGAGCTAACCAACTCATATTAATTACAGAATTATTAACTGCCAAGTAAAATTAACAGAACCTCTATGTCAAAAAAAAAAAAAAAATCCAAATTAGTTTTTTTTTTTTTTTTTTTTGTTAATTGAGAATCCTTATTTTATTCATTGAAGGCGTTTCAATTTTCAAGACCTCCAAAATTTTCATTTTGATTGCGATTCACATATAATGAATCTATTTGAGAGAGAATTCTAAACAATTAATATGGGCATCTAGAATGCAACTACTAGGGACTGTCCCTCAGCCAACTACACCGACATATAATCCAATGAGTATATGTTTTATCTGTATTAACAAAATGTAAAGACAAGCAAGGGGATTTGTTACCTTTTCGATAAAAAGAGGGGTGTTGAATAACACTAACATCATGGCCCAGCCTATTTGTTTCTTTGACGCTTTCTTTATTGGAACCAAATATTTTCAATTTGTCGCATTCATAAATCATCATGTTCAACAACAGCTCTTCTGAAGTGTGCCATCCTGGATAAAAACTCTTGAGCTCAGGCAAACTTAAAGAATTAGAGAGATTAACCTTGGGAATACAGACAAAGTGGTTGTCTCTATTCCTTCTTCTTTTGCTACGATTTCCTCCACCGTTGCACTACCCTTTATCTCTAGCTCCTCAAGTTGCATAAGAGCCTTCGCCACAGATGTTGGAAAAACTCTTTTTAGATTGGAACAATCCTTAATTTTTATGGTACGCAATTTCGCAAGGTGAATATTCCTTGAGGATCCATACTCCACACGTGCTTCAATTTTCCTAGATTTATTAATTCTAAGGATCTAAGTTCAGTGACTACTATATCATGTGTTTCTTCAACATTGTTTGTCCGTGGGATCTCAAATACCTCTTCTATGGAGCCACAACCATCTATCTTCAAATGTTTTAGATTCTGGAGTGTTCTCAGCATATTGGGTGGAAGGATATTTGAAGATTGGTGAAATTTGTAACAATCAAATTTTCCAGTTTGCAAAAGGAATCTAAAATGGGTTGTCGGGCCAATCATCTTCAAGCTATCCATACCCTCTATTTCCAATTCTCCAAGTTTGAAAGACAACCTACAATTCACAGGTACACAATGAGTCAATCAACGAAAAATTAATTAAATTATATTCTTAATAACAAAGGGAGACTAATATAGAAAGATGAAGGAAGAAGAGTAATAATTCCTGTCTTCAATACAGAGGTATTGTCTGACAATGCAGATTTTCATTTCTTCAGCTTTTTAATCAATTATCATGTCCGTACTAACGAATTGGAGATGAAATTCAATTGAATTTCCTAAGTGGAGACTCTCTCTCTCTCTAAAAATTGAACTTAAATTCGATCATAGTATATTGCGAAACTTCCAAAAATACATGAATTAAAAATGTATCCAAATTACTTTGTAACTTCTATAACTAATATTGTGTAGAACAATCCCATTTAAAAAACAGTAAATGTAAGGTGCCACTCACTAGGCAAACTCATTACACCTAATCTATGATAAGGTAGCAGATTACTTTAGTTGAACCAAACTTTGGTGCAATATAAAAATCAAGTAATTCATGTTCATATTGACGTCTAATCAAATCTAGTTCCGCCAAACACTTATGGGCATTCTAAAAAGTCGGTGAAAGAAATATATCATGAAAGGTTTGGGAGTTTGAACTAACAAACAATAAGGAATTTCAAAGTGTTAGAAGTTGGGTCAGAAAACTAATCAAATAAACCAATAAATGTGACAAGAAAATAAGCTTTATACTGACCCAAAAAAAAAAATTGTTCTTCTAATCATTTGGTGCAGTTTTCAAATTGGAGTATTGTGATGATATTGACAATAAATACCAGACCTACTCTTTTTTTTGGGTTTTTGGTTTATAGGTTGTGGGAGACTTATCAGCATTCAAGGAGTAAAATTTATAATCAAATCCTAAACATACCTTTCTGTTGAAAGCACAAGAGATTCATCATCAGAAAAGAAGCCCTTCAACTTTAATAATTTTCTAATTTGAGAGAATGGAGTTTTGCGAACATAATATTCGTCACTATTAGCCTCTATTTCTTCTTTTCTTTCTGTCGCAATTATTTCGCTCATTTTCAACAATCAACTATCTTCATTTCTTGGAGGTGTGAAAGCATCCAACCATAGATGAGGAGAAGACAATTCCAAATTATGACATTCTCTCACGTTTACCACACGCAAGTTACGAAAAGACTCTGCTGGAAGTCGAGTGTAACATATCCTTCCAATTGATCATGTGGCTTAGATTAATTGACTCCAAGATAGGAAAGACAGAACCAAGAACCCCCATAGACTTGATAATATACTGAATTTCGTCATTGCATTGGATTGTGAGATGCTTCAAACTTTGAAAACCTTCCGAATCTAATTCGTAAAGAATATTTTTGACACCCTTCATTTTAACCAAATGAGAGTTTCACATTTCCTCAATAATACTCTATACCCAAAGTCCGATTCAAAGCTTATATCAAGCTTTAAAATTCGTGAAGTTTCCGAAATTTCATTCTCTGGCCAAGTACTGCCTATGGCTATTCTATAGCTTTCAACCTTTTGAAACCATGGCTTTTGGAAGAATCTGTGCATCCTTATACATTATGTAACTTGGTCAGTGAGACAAATGGTCCAACTCTGAGACCATTGCAGTAACTCTTTCTGTGCTTTGTGCTTCCACCTCCCATTCAACATAATCTGGCAAATATAATTCTTCTAACCTCTTCAGATTAGATAACACATTGGGTGGAATAAATTTAAGCTGGGAACATTCTCTCAAATCTAGTAACTGAAGGTGAGTCAGCTGCCCTATCTCATTTGGCAACCGTGCAGTATGATACAATGAAAGGCTAAGAGCTTTCAAATTCTTCAGTTCTCCAATTATGATTGCATCTAGTTCCATACCGTCTAAACACAATGTTTGGAGGTTTTCAAGGGACGAAAGTGATGAAGGAAATACTCCAGGAGTGCTTGCAGATAACTTCAACACTTTGAGATCCTTTAACCCTTCAAAAAATGAATCCGGAATACGGAAACCAAATTTTTGCCGGAACAATAAAAGTAACTCAAGCTTTGAACATTCAAATTGATTAGGAAGGTCTGAATCATCATTAATGTAAGGCAACGAAATTGCAACTGTATCTTTACATTTAGACTGAGTTCGCAATTCATTAACAGTTCTTATAGTAAACCAATGCTTTTCTTCAGCTGCAATATTAATGACAACATCACGAATTACATCATGCATTTTGACTTCACCCTTATGATCACCATCCAACAACAAGCTAGAATCTTTGAGTCTTTCAACCAATGAGTGCACCCTACATCTTGCTTCCTCTATTGTATCGACGTTTTGAAACAAGCCCAAACCCACACCATATTTCAACAAGTCTTCTACTTCTATATTGTAATCCTCTGGATGTAGACTACAAAGCAACAATAATGACTTTGCCTCTTCCCTATCCAAAAATTCGTAACTCAGCCTTATGCTTTTGTTCACATTTTCATCCATTCCCTCTATCTCTTTTGGTTTAGACATTTTCAATAGTTTGAGAAAATCCTTCCAAACATATATATTTGTCTGATTTTTTAATGCATTTGCAACTGTTGTAATGGCAATTGGTAATCGAGCGCATTCTTTGACAATTTTAAGCATACAAGGTTGGAATTCGGGGGTTTTAGCGAATTCACCAACTATCCCTTCAAACAAGTTTCTCGCTTCATCGTCTGATAAAACTCCGACTGTGAACTGCTTTTGGGTATCCATACCATTGCTTACTACTCTATGAAATCTGGACGTCAACAATAATTTGCTCCCCTTTTTATTATCTCCAAAGGAAATCCCAAGAGCCTCTAAGTCTATGGGCTTCCAAATGTCATCCATAACCAAAAGGATCTTCTCATCTAGCAATCGCCTGTAGAGTCGATCTGCTAGTACAGATTCTTCACTCTCCACATCAACATTCAGACCCAATTTCTTCGCAATTTCTCTTTGAATCCTTTTCAAGTCTGGTGGATTGGATACAACTACAAAAAGGTACTTGTTGAACAACTTGTCTTTCTCAGCTTGTTTTAGAACTTCTTTGACTAGCATGGTTTTCCCGATACCTCCCATCCCGCACACCCCAATCCTAGTGATATTAGGATTTTTAAGTGCTTCCAGAACTTCAGTTAATATAAGCCTTCTTGATTCAAAGTCCTCATACCCTCTATTAGATGGCACGGTCCCTCCTTGGTAGACCCACCATATCCAACTCTAATGAACTTAATATCTCATCCTTCAAATTCTTGGCTTCCGATGCTGCCTTGTCTGCCCTCTTGCTCACTTGATAACGGAAAATCATATTAAGATACCATCCCTTGTCATCATCTTCAAGGATTTTCTCTGCCACTGCTATTATATCATCAGATTCAGTAAGCCGTCTCTTAACATCTTCACTTTTCATTTGATTCCCTAAAGCAGTATCATCATAATCTTGCAGTCTAACTTGGGCCCCTCGCAGCTCCTCAACTTGGGTTTTGAGATTATCAACTTGACTTTTGTAGCGAATCAGATAATATCCAAGTGCTGTAAGCACACATCCAAGTGCTGCAAGCACCAAATCGACAATTTTCTCCTCGATTTTGTCTTGAAACTTAGTAACATACTTCTGAAAGATAGACTGCAACATACTTCTCATTCTCACAGCTGGTGGTTGTCTAGGAAGGGGAAGAAATCAGTAACATACTTCTCTTCGGGTTTTCTACGTGGCTGGTGGACCGTGATGCATTATGAGAATTCTGAAAAAGGGAAAACATATATAAGAAAAATAATAATAAAACAAAACAAAAACCAATTAAATTTTTTTTTTTGAATCTATAAAATTTGTTTTATATCTTAGCAATCTTATGAAGTTTATAGAATGCGGCAGATTATGGTAAACTATGAAAAAATGGATTATTTCCCTCAAAAGTGGATCCATCTACTTTATCGATTGGATGACTCACTTTTTCATTTGATAATTTGTTATTTACACGTTACCCACTTTTACACGTGAATTGTTACTTTTTACGGACATCCTCATAGTTGTCAACTCTTTTATTTATTAATTTTTATATAGTTGGTAATTAACACAATAAATTGTTACAATATTTTCATAATTATTGAGCTATTAATTTCTTATAAATCAAAATAAAATATCATACTCAAACTAACCAATTATTGTTATACTAAAAATAAAGGTATTGTTATACTAACACAACAAATTTCACAATATTTACACAATTATTGTGATGTCAATTTTTTACAAATCAAATAAAATATGAGACCGTAACTAACCACAACTGAAAATAAATATTTTATGAAAATGTTGTAACACTCGTTGTGTAAATATGTAAAAGCTACTGTAGTAGCTACAATACTTTTTGATTTATTCAATATGTACTGGTCATCACTTCATTAGCCTTTTTTTTTTTCCAGTCATCTGTTTGTGCACTTTTTTTTAAAAAATATTTATATTAGCTGGCGTATATATTATTATACTAACACAGTAAATTTCACAATACACAATTATTGAGATGTCAATTTTTTATAGGTCAAAATAAAATAATAAAAATATGAGACTGATCAACTACAACTGAAAATAAATGTTTAGTGAAAATGTTGTAACACTTGTTATTATTATAATTTTTGAGATCTCAATTTCTTATAGATCAAATAAAAAATTGCTAAGTCCACAACATTTTCACATTAATTTCACTACAAATCATAGGTGGTAAGCTACTATTGATGAATAAAAAAGTAATATCAATTGTTGGTTCATTTAAAATTAGTAACAACTTACCATTTAGAATTTGTTATGAAAATATTATGGAGTTAGCATTTTATAAAATAAATAATAATATATAATCATATAATTTTCAACCAACTAGCCAAACATAAAGTAGATAATTTACATTTGATGTTGGAATTGATCACAAACAAATATGAAGAACAAATATAAACAAAAATGAAATTTTTGTTAAAAAAAGATTACCTTCGATCCCTAGAAGACTTTTTTTTTTGAACAATAGAAGAATAACTATGACGGAAACAAAACATGAATGAAGAAATGACATATAGATGAAATGAATGAGAAAAGCATTTGTTTATGTAGGTAACACAAAAGTTGTCAAGTGTTGGCCAATTTTGTGAATGGATGTAATCAAATATCATGATTAGGTGTATTTCATTCTTTGTTAAAGGTGGCCACAAACTACCATGAAGATGCTCTGAGAATTGATTTATGAAGATTTCGATCGAGTGAAAGTGTATCTTATTCGAGCAAAAAAAGAAGTCTCGCTAAAACAAAAGTGAGTTTCGTTCAAAAATAATAATTCAACCCGAGAATTCGCTTCTCCACGCTCAAGGCTTGCTCAAGCTATATTGTCAAACTCTGTTTTCTTGTTCCTATTTGAACCAGAATTTTTGCTCTGTCTTTTACCCTACATTTTGCACCTATACAAACCATGCTTTGCACGATTTCCTTCAAGAAAAAGGCTGCCAGACTCTATGCTATTTTGAAGATACCTTGTGCTTAAACTGAAAACCTTATTCTTTGTTCATCTCATGCTATTAAAGAAAATTCTGTTCGTTCATATTTATAGAGTTTTGGCAATAATGAATAAAATTTTAAGTCTTGTTGAGTTTATGCAGGGCCGCCCTAGACATTTTGGGGCCTAAAGCGTAACCAAAAATTGGGCCTTTTTTATACCTATATATTAATAAATTAATGTTTATTTAATATTTTTATATTATAATATAGTTCATTTAAAATCTATTCTTCTTGCCTTTTGTGTCAATATTTTTCCAATTACCTGGATCATAAATATTTGGAGGAATATAATTCAACATGTCATTATTATTTTCATTTTCTTCTAGTTGAACATCATTATGATGAACTTGTTCATTTGTGACATTTTCATGATTATTTCATTTTCTTCTAAATTATTTTGAAGTTCATTATCAAGATTTGTTGTATTGAAAAATTGAACATCATTGTTATCTTGCAATTGTATCAATTTATATTCTAACTCTTTTTGGTGAATTTCTTGCTCATTGTGATATTTTCATTTAAATTTTGTGTTATATTTTGTTTATTACTAATAAAAAATTTACATTTGATCATTTTTGAGACTCAATTAATTTTTTTTTTTTTTTTATTTTTTTATGTTTTTCATATCCAGAAGCATATTTTCTAATAGACATTTCTAATCAAACAATATATTTATAAAGACCAAAATTAAAAATAACTTTCAAGTGTAGAGCAAATGAGAAATAGAACCTGGTTTATATAGAAAGTATTGTTGTAGTTTCTCCAACAATAATAAGTTTTTAGCAATCTCAACCTGCATAAATAAAGACTTATTTAATATATTACCACTAACTAAAAAAATATATGTATTTATATATAAAAAAAAACACAAGATTAAATTTTTTTTTTTTTTAAAAAAAAGCACAAGCATAACAAAAATTTAAGCACAACTATAACATTAAGCTTATTAATTTATAATACCCACCCACAAAAAACACAAAACAATTACAATCCTATCTAAAACTCAAAAAAAAAAAAAAAAAAGCTGAATCAGAAACCAGAATCATTACAAATACAATACGGTAGAATCATTAAATAAAAAGGGCTGAATCACTAAAAAGACAAAACCTTGAAGCTGAAGGCCCAAAACTTGAAGGCCCAAACCGGACCCCAAAAGCCGAATATCTAGACCATACCTAATTATTTATCCCGATTCCTGAAGATTGAAGAATGAAGATCAGAAGATGAAGTGAACGGCTCACGGCTGTACTGATGAGGGAGGCGGAGAGCAGAGCAGATTCAAAGAGGCGGCGACGGCGAGGCGGACTGTACTGACGACGAGAAACAGAGTACAAAGAGAAGCGAGAGCAGAGAGAAACTGAAAGGTAAAATAAATTTTTAGGGTTTGAATTTTTTTTATTTGTTTTTTTTTATGGAAATTTTTTTATTTTTTTTGATTTGTGATTTTTGATGGTTAATCTCTTAACTGGATTTGTAGTTTAGCCGATGATTTTTGGTTTGTCCAAAGGATACAATGTTTAACCGGATTTTGTAATTAATCTGATACTAATATCATTTGACGAAATGGAAGTTTCTAGAATCTCAACACCAAACTCAACACTCAATGAATCGAGACAGGTTCAATAGAAGTCGAACGATAGAGAATCTAGAAATTAGTTTTTCCTAAGACATAATTTTAAGTTGCCTAAAAGATGCATTTTAGTAACCTTAATTTGAGAGCCCATATGAAATCCATGAATTTTCATAAGATTGTAGAGGTAAATACCCTAAGGCTTCAAAGAGAAACCCTAGCCTCTGCCTATCTAATTTGTGAGTTAAAAAGTAAATAGAGAATCGTCATCCATGGTATTGTTACTATTACAGTACAAATCAAGGTTGAAGTCACAGAGTCATCCCAATGTTACTGCTAGATCAAATTTTCAAGGTGGTCCTTAGAGTCAGGAATGGGAAGTTCGTGAGAAGGAATTCAAAATAGAAGAGTCCAACTGAATTGGAGCTATGTATGGCCACATGAGTAAGTCACTACTAGAGGTAGCAATTTGGAACGTGGGTAGGTTTTAATTGTAAGAACTTCGATTCTATTAGTGAATTTGTTCTTGTGGTTTAGGAACCTCATAGTGGTTTTCTCTTGGACTATTTTTCCTTCAGTTTTTCACTTTGTTACCATATTGTCGCGTTCTTTATTTTCCACTATACTGCTTTAATTGGTGACTCATTAAATTTGTGGTAATTAAATGGTAATAATTGAATTATATAATTGTTTAAAATGTCAAGCTAATAAATTTTGTTGTAAAATCAACAATGGGATCTAAATTTTCTAACACTTCCAAGTGAGGTTCACTATAGAAAAATTTTCAAGAAGGTTCCTTGGAATGCCAAAGTGTCTGATTCTTTTGAATGGAGAGTTCATGGAGAAAATTCAACTAGAGAGGTTTTGGAGCTATTGTGGTCAAAATGCAAGCAGGAAATTTGTAGATATCATAGCATAGAGTCTAGTTGTACAAAGATTTTGTAAGTATAATATTGTAACTAATTTTCCTGTAGTGATTTTTTCTACGGGATCGTGTCCTTGAAGTGAGTTTCCCATTGAAGAAATTCTTCTTTGGTTGTTCACTTCATTATCAAATCTTGTATCTTGAGTTTTTTTCTTTTAATATGTAGCTTTTAGATTTGGTAATTGAGTACTATGGTTGGTTTGTTTATTTGTATCGAATACTAGTACTTTAAAACCAATTTGATTGATCAACAAATTTATGAACTCTAATGTAAAAACATAAGGGTATTCACAAATTTTTTAAGTAGTATTAGCGCATGGGTACACTCTATAAGGGTTTAGTTTTCTAAGTTTGATCATTATCCTCGTTGGCATGAATACCCTTATGTTTTTACAAAAGTATTCCTTAATTATTCCAATGCCTACTGGAGGGTTTGTACAAGAGTATTCCTTAATTATTAAAATGATGAGAACATGACATTTGTTGGAATGAAATATAGAGAATTTCACAAAGTTAGGAAGGTTAAGTAGAAGAACAAACCCCTAAACCTACTAGACAACCCAATAATGAAGCAATTATAGACACCCTATTTGGCACTAGCTAATAATCTTTAGTCACCAGCCCCAACGAGGAGCTTGACATATGTCAACTAAGGATAATTAAAGTATTCAAAATAGTCCATAGGTGATCACAACTAAAAAGTGCTTAGGAAATGATGCTAAAAAGAACTTTTCCTCACTCTTTTGCCAATATTTGTTGACCCAAAGTGAAATTTTTTAATGAGGTTTTTTCCATTAGAAATTGTACATTCAGGGCTTCCAAGTGGACACAAATGTTGCATAATTTGGATTTACAATGAGCAAATATTGGCTGTTTCAAGTTGGGCAAATGTACTATTAGGAAATTAGGGTTCTAAGCGAACCTGAATGTGTAAGCTCAAAGTTACGTATACAAGATCAGTGCCGCATTTGCAGCTTCACCTTAGCAGTCTTAAAGTACCATAAATAAGCCCTAAGGCTTAAATCTTGGTGGGGGTGCTCCAAACCTCTAGGAAAATCTACAACCTATTAAAAGGTCTTTAAAATCCTAGTTTTCACGTATAAATACCCAATTTATGCCTTATTTCTGCCTATATGATTTCAAGACTCCCTTTTTCTTCTCTAGTCTCTTTCTCACTAGCACAAGACCACTTTTTTTTTTTTTAATCTTCAAAAACCTCTCTCTAGGAGTCTCTTGAGGCAGAAACTTGTTTTTAATGCCATTTTCAAAACCCTTTTAGAAAATCTTTTGTTAATGAGTTGTGATACCAAAGTTCGATAGTATTTTTCAATTTCTCTTGCAATCATAAACTAAATTTGTGTTGTACACACTCAAATTTCGGTTAAAATCGTCAAACAACTAGATCCATAAGCAAGGTAATTTTCTATTTTGTGATTTTCTACTTTGCTAGGAGCAATCTAAATGATTCAAATTTTGATGTTAGATTGAGTATTCTTATTTGATTTGGTTGATGTTATGATCTTTGTTTCCTAATGTTAATTTGACCATGATCTAGTTTTTGTTCATTTTTTAGTGTTATATTCATAATATTTATTCAATTCCATATTTAAATTTTGGGGTTAGATAAATCTGAAAATCTAAAAATCTCGTTTTTGTGTAAGGATGCATAGATTTCATTGAGACGACGTACACAAGATTTCAATCCAAACACACGAGATCGAGTATGTGTACGCATTGGATGGAGGTGAGTGAGTGACCTTAAACGATCCACTAGAGCTTTAACTTTTTGTAACTAACCCCACCAATTCACAGCATGTGACATTGCTTGTATTGGATTCTAAATATGATAACGAGTTGACCTTTCAATCTGTTAAGAGTCCATTAGGCTTGGGTTGGAGAATGAGCTCCCTAGTTGTGAATAACCATTTCAAGAAGGAAGAAAATGAGACTCAATTAGGTGTTAACCTTACCCACACGTCAGTATGCCCGTTTGTTACTGTTGTTTAAACAATAGTTTCAGTGTTTAAACAACATTACACGTATTTTCATACTTTTTCACACACGTATTTTCAAAAAATACAAACAACGTTACTAGAAATCTTTTACTAAACAAGCCCATAGGACTAAACCAATTGTACGTGAGTTTGCATGTTTGCATTATTTGTTGGGCCTAAAAGATAAGTCAACCTCTAAAAAATTCATTTTATGTTTCCAAATTTTTCCCAAAAAAAAAAATATTTTTCCAAAATATTTTTTTTTATAAATTTTTTCTTTAGTTTTCAAAATCTTTATTATTCAAATAAAAGTTTCGAAGAAGTTTTGAAAAAGAAAAAAAATGTGTAGCTTTCAAAAAAATTTGGATTTGTTTGGGATCCGTTTATTTTGCTGAAATTGAAAACTTTTTGCTGAAAGTACAATAAATAAAGGTAAAAATTTGCTGAAATAGTCCAATAAGACTCATAAATAGTACCAAAAAGTGTAATAGAACTTATGAATAGTAACAAAAATAACCTAAATTGTAAAATAAATTGGCAAAAATAATTTTTACCAAACAGACACTTTAACCTTTGGCAAGGTTTTCAATTAAAAATTTCAAGTCTTTTGAATAAATTCTCAAGAGTTTTTAAAATGAAAGAGAGAAAATAATGAGTATTTCTGCAAATAACTCTTTCTAAAAATTCAAAGAGTTTTTTGAGAAAGAGTCTCTTCCCAAATATAATTACAAAGAAGTTTTCCAAGTAGAGCTTTCAAAAAGGAAAAAAATTCTTTGAAGTTTTTTAAGAAGTTATAAAGAATTTCCAGGGGTTGACTAATTCTATTGATCCTATTTGTTTGATGTTTTAAGCATTTACTTTGTTGAGTCCTAGAGCCTTAGGCCCATCATTAGCTTGTCCACCTGAGCTTGATCTAACTCAACCCATGGTTATATGTGGTTGGAGGTGGGTCTGGAACTTCTCCAACCAATCTAATTAATTGGTTTGGTTGCAGGTTGTGCAAAAACCCAAACCTATGGACACCCCTACCCACTTGATACAACCAATATCAAATTTTAAGAAAACTGAGAGCACAAGAACAAAGAAACAATCTACACTTTTTAAAGATACAATTTACAATCATCGCTTATTAGTTAGTATTACTATTAATTCCAACAGAGATGATTCTCGTAATGCCTTAGAAACAAGGATAACGATTCTTGCTTCCATTTTTATTTTTTTTAGTCTTAGAGCCTTTTTCTTTATGGGTGGTATAAGCAGATGAAAACCAAACAAGGGATTGATCATTACGAGCAAAGTATAGCAAGAATCAAATCAAGCAACAAATGAGAAAATGTAAATATAGAAGGTCGTACGTACCTTCTAATTAGGATACCAAATTATCAATGAAGTAGGAAAATGTTGTTTTCTGCTACCTCCACTCGGACTGCTGAGCAACTCTACAAATGACAGCCAATTTGGTGAATAAATGTGAAAGGACAAAAAATTTCTAATTCTTTGTAGAACACATTTTATGAGGCAGAAGTCATTTCCCATTGAATTTTTTTTTTCCTAACTCCTTCCATCACAATAATAAATAAAATAAAAATCCCAAATCGAACAAAATTTTAAATAAATATAAATTAAAAAAAGTAAAAAACTAAACAAAGTACCTCTCTTCTTCGTGCCACAAGTTTGCAAGTTCTTTTTCACATTTTCTACACCCTCTTGACTTAGCAATGTGAAGAATTAGCCTTCAAAGTGATAAGTTGGAAGTGTCCAGCTCTTTCTTTTCTTTTTTTGAGAGAAATGGAGCAAAAGAAAAACCAAACTGAAGAACAACTCTCAACTGAAACTAAGATGAAGCTTCTTTTTTCTTTTTTCTTTTAAATAAATATACAAGATGAAAATGTTTTTTTTTTTTTTTTGTGGGAATTATATAAGATGAAAAGTTGTGAGTACGAAGAATCGGACTTTTTAAATATTTTTTTAAGAAGTAGAGAAAAATAAAATGAGAGAATGAAAACACAAAAACTACAACAATATCTTAAACATATTGTTTGCTTTCAGTAGGGATCGCTTTTGTCAAATTTTTCCCTTGAATTATTTCACATTCTTCCAAAGTGGTAGGGGCCACATTTTGATTGATTGTTGTCATCTTGTGTCAGTCATAATTTCCCATGTGCTGCTGTCTGATTATGTTACTTCCTTTTTGAATTATTTCACATTTTTCCAAGGTGGTAGGGCCACATTTTGATTATTGATGGTCTAGTCAAATTTGGATGACTGTTGCTGAGGAAAGGTAGATGCATAAGATAGAGTTTTAGGCACTTGAGAGGATGACACATTGGATGAGGAATTTTTTCTAGCACTTGAATTCTATTTGAAAAGGCCACGTGAAAATGCATTAGACATGTTATAATTTAGATAGATGTAATGAGTTTATTTAGTAAACATATATTAAATTGAAGTTTACACCAACTTGTTGTGTATTAAGTCTTTGTTCAAGAACAATTTTTTTTTTCTTAGGTTTAGTTAGTTTATTAAACAAGCTTAAAATTTAGACTCAAATATAATTTATTTATAAATAAATATATATAAATAAGCTTTTTATTGATTGCTTATGAACTTGTTCAAATACAATCTAAACAGAGTCAATAAAATTTTTTAAAAAAACCGGTAGTCTATTGTGTATTACTGTTTATACTGTAATTCACTTTTTGAAAAGTCGCTCACAATTTTAATTCACTTTCACATTATAGGAATCTCAATGCAGCTTTTGCATGCATGCGATCTTCTGTTTTTTTGGAATGCAGCTATGTGGCTTTATGCATTGCCATTCATTTTCAAACTCAGGAGGGACGCTCCCACTCATTTTACTTTGACTGTGTTTGTCTTCTAGTGTCGGTGGAACATAACATCTACTGTTGCCTGGTCATGTTACCAACTTTTTGAATATTTCACATTCTTCTAAAGTAGCTGGGCCATGGTTGATTGAATGGCTTAGAGCATCTCCGTCTGCCAACGTTATCCCATCCTGACTTATTTTATTATTTTAAAAAATTATTTTATCAATTATACTATCTAATATTTTATTTTTATTTGCATCATCTATTTATTAAAATATCAATTTTACAACCTCTTTTTCTCTCTCTTCCTCTCCTCTCTTTGTCTTTTCCCTCAGTCTCTCTTCCTCTTCATTTTCAGGGTCTAAAAGATCACCACCACCGTAAAACCACTGTCACTAACAACCACGGTCACTCACATCCCAGCAAACCCACCACGCCACTAGCTAGCAACCACCACCACAACCACAATAGCCACCACCACGCCACCGCCATGCCACCACCAAAACCCATTAAAAAACCACCAAACCCACCACCAACAACGACCACCACAAAAACCACCAAGAGAAAAAAAAATAACACAAAGAAACCGCCAAAAATCACAACCAACAACCACAAGAAACAGCCACTACAAGAACCACCAAGAGAAGCAGAAAAAAAAAAAAAAAAAAAAAAAAAAACACATACAAGTAACGTATGTTTTTTTTTACGGACCCTTCTGCTTCTTGTTTTTTTTTTTTTTTTCCTTCTTCTTCTGGGTTTCAGACCCTTCTTCTTGTTCTTTTTTTTCTTCTTCTTTTGGTGGGTTTCGGACCCCCCTTCTTCTCATCTTCTCTTTCTGATTTTTTCTTCTGGTGTGTTTCTGTCTTGCTGTGGCTGCCAGTCTGGCTTTGCTTTTTTATTTGTGTGCTGTACAAGTAACGTATTTGACTGTCAGCCTCTTTACTCTCCCTTAAAAGATATGTCCTTTGCTTTAAATTTTTTATTTGTTTAGTTTTTGCCAGCTCACATGCTCCTCTTTTGTCACTTGTATTTTAAATTTTGAATTTTTTTCTTTGTTTTGTTTTTGTGAGCCCCACGTGACAAACAATAAAAACAAATGTTTCAGCCTTCACTCTCTTTTACTGTTCCAACCTCCAGCAACTTAATAAAAGTATTAACATCAATTTTTTTTCTTCATATTATTACTCTTATTATATTTTATAAATAATTGAACGGATACTTATAATTATTATTATTTGGACTTAAAGATTACATACTAGTTGAAATATGTACTTATAATCTCTTTTAAATTCTTAATAATTTATATAGGTTTTTATTATTAATAAAAAATATTTTTTTTATTATAAAATAACGTAACTCCAAAACACTTTGAAATGGTACACCGAAATAGGTCGGCACCAAAATATTTCGTTCTAATGGACAAACTGAAACGAGGTCTAAAACGGTATTCATAACTCTCAACCACCTCAACCGGTGTTATGTTATGTTTGGTTTAGTTTGGTTTACTTGGGTCCTACCTACACCCACACCCACACCCACACCCACACCCCGACTCAAAATAAACTGCTACTCATTTTCCCTTCAATTTCTCCTCCTCAAAATTAATTAATACCAGCTTCTAAGCATGCTCAGAGACTTTTTTTTTAATTAATAATTTAAATTCATTATAATTTGAGATTTTTACATTTTTCAATCACAAAAATACTTAACGGTGTGATAAGTGTTCAGCATTTTCAAATTATAATCAATGCAAATTATTAACTTTTACCCAAAAAAATAGAAGAGCAATTCAAAAATCATCTGTGTATATATCTATTTTTTTTTTATAACTATTAGTTTTTTTTATTATTTAACTTACTATTAGCGACTATTGATGATCACGGTGGAGCTCCGTTGATTGTGGACTGGAGTTTTGATATGGGTTTGAGACTAGGTTGATGATTAGGGTGGAGCTCTGTTAATTGTAAAGTGAATTTGGAGTCTGGACTATGGCAGTGGTATAATGGAGAAACGGAGAGATAATAGAGATGAGGGAGAAAGAGAGGAAAGTGAGCGAGAGAGATGAGAGAGAAAAAAACAGAAAAAAAAAATATTAATATTACTTTTGGCATAGTGCTACAGTATCATTATACATTTACGATGGAATGGTATTGTAGTACTATCCCAAAAAAATTTACAATTTTCCACGTTTTCACTTCTGGTTGTTAAGACAAATTGGGCCTTAATGCTAAAATATGCTTACATTTGGCATTTGACAATCCAACTGTAAATACTTTAATTCATAAAGTAATTTTTGGAATGATAAAATAAGATAAGATGACAATTTTGGATAAAAATGATTTTACAGTGAAATAAATGGATCAAATTCCTCTGAGTTGAGAGAGGTGTTATGGGTCCAGCCCACGTGATAGCCCCATTCAATCAATGGGCTTTTTATCAAGAATTCTACTTCAAGGAGAACTCCTAGCAGAGCAGAAGGAAATCATAATTCAATTGGAATTAGGAGGCCGTATGTTAGAAAACAAAAGGCTTGTTTATACATAGATAAGGTTATTTGTATGGTTTTGTGGTGGTGTCTCAGAAAC
Source organism: Castanea mollissima (assembly GCA_014183005.1). NCBI lineage: Eukaryota > Viridiplantae > Streptophyta > Magnoliopsida > Fagales > Fagaceae > Castanea > Castanea mollissima. The sequence goes on from JACAVU010000004.1 coordinate 58,498,686, forward strand.
AGGCAGTCAAGAGAAGTAGAAGAAAATAAAGAGAAGAGAGCAAAGTATTGCAGTATTTGGAAGAAATAATTAGTGTACGCAAAAGCAAAGAAATAAGAAAATTTTCTTTAGCCAACATTAGAGGATTTATTATTATATTTGATGAATCTCAAGTTAGGCATAAAGTTGAGGATTATTGAAATTTATTAAATTCGAAGCTGGGTAAAGATAGATACAAAATAATATGCTACATATATTCTCACCTGTTTGGGGGAGTAGAGGTAGAGGAAGAATGGACGGAAGGAAGTTGAGCCATAGAATTTGAAGACGTTGGGGTCTCAATATTGGGGTTCAACTGGCTCTCTTACAGAAGGAGAAGACATTGCGTTTTCTCTATATTTGTGTTTCTTTGAGATCAACCAAATTCTACTTCTCCATATTGTGTATTCTTTTGTATTTGATCTCAATATTGGGCCCCAGCAATTCTACTCAGCCAATTCTACTCGCCATGCGTCGTTTTCTCCATATTTGTGTTTCTTTGATCTCAGCCAATTTCTACTCTCCATATTGTGTATTCTTCTGTCTTTGATTTTAATATTGGGCCCCAGCAACTCTACTTGCCATGCGTCGTTTTCTCAATATTTGTGTTTCTTTGATCTCAGCCAATTCTACTCGCCATATTGTGTGTATTCTTTGAGCCAATTTTAATTAATTCAATTTTCTTGAAACCTTTTGAGTTGATGGATTTGCAGATTGGTTAATATTTGAAATTATCACGAGTCACAATCATATATTAACAATTGACCCATACCATTTCTATCCTATGTGGGACTTAATCATTTCATTAATTAGGTAATTTACAAGTGAATGTGAAATCTATAACATTTATTAATGTTGATTGTTCTTTCTCATCAAATCATGATTACATACATACATATACATACATATATATATATATATATATATATATATATATATATATATATATATATGCTCATATATCTATTACATATTATGCATAATATTTTAAACCTCTTGCCAACATTTTGATGCCATCTCTAAGGGATTCATTCATGTAATAACTTAGTGTGTATAGGATGGAGAAACTGCAAATACCTTAAAGAATAATCAAATACTCAAAAAAGTCTAGATACTTTCATTTCTAAAATAAACCATATTAAAAAAAAAAAAATTGTCCTTTAGGAGGTTTATGTTATTTATGGGCATAATCAATAATGATGGCACTTTGTTTGTACCAAACATTGAAGCCTAGAGCAAAATACTCAATACTCCTTTCCTTATACTAGCTTTATGAATATTTGGATCAACCACTTCCTTTTGTAAAATAAACCTGTTGGCTGTTGCGGTGTTGTCAAAATTGCCAAAGTCCTATGGAAAAAAGCACCTTCCAAGGGTTGCTAATTTCCTGGAAATAACTGTTGTCAAAACAATTTGTGCCATCCCAATACAGTAAAGGCCATGGATTAAAAAAAGAGAGGAAAATGTATATACTTTATATTATAGATACGCGTAGGTGATCTTTCAATACTTTTCTCTTCTGTTAACTTGTATAGTTGTAGATAAAGATATAATTTCCCAGTACTATGAAAAAATATATATATTAAGAAGCTTTCCATTTCTTGTTTGGATGAATTATGATATTAGCAAACCAATATATATATATATATATATATATATATATATAATTGAAGTCTCTGAATCTTTCACAATTTTTTATGTCAGTACAATATTTTAAATAAAATTATTATGTTTATAATATCAACATTTTCCATCCATCATATGTTAATAAGTAGCTTTTGGAATAATTTTGAAAAAATATGAACTAAAGTGAAATTTAAAAATAAATAATAAAAGTTGAAAATTGTTTGGTACTCTTAAATAACTTGTTTGTTTGGTTTTGAGGCAGGTAGAGGTCCTACTTCTAAGTTCTAAAAAGAGGATTTGTGGGTTTTGTGAGTGGCTGCTGTTGCCGTATATGGCTCGGCAAAGAGAGAGTTGTGGGTTTCTTGGATTGTGTGGGGGTTGTGTTGTGAATGTGTGGGCTGTGACTTTTCACCTATTGCCAACCAAACGTCCTCACAAAACCAATCATTTTCAAAAAAGTAGTTTGAATTGAACGGTTTTGGTCAAGCCCAGGCTGGATTAAAAACATATATTAAAAAATGAATAATATTTATTGTTCCTTTGGATTAGTTTTTTTTTCCTTAATAAATTTATTTTCTTATTTGTTGAAAGTTGACAAAAATACAATTGTACCTAATAAACAAATTAAAAAGCTACACATAAGTAAGTAAGGTCATTCTACCGTACCCTTCTTTTTTTAGGGGGTACGGTACCCTTCTTTAATCTTGACCATAGATTTTACGCATTAAAATCTTGGCCGTTTATTTATTTTTAATGAAAAACCAGTTACCGGTTAAGTAGATAATATATATAAAGCAAGAATCTACTCTAAGAGAGAGAAGGACTCGTTCTCTCGGGTCATGTGCTTCGTCAATAACTCCTTCAAACTTGATGGACTAGATTTTGTCTACTCCACTCTCAAATAGATTTTGCCAAGTCATGTTATAATTAAGGCAGATGTAATGAATTTATTTAGTAAATATATATTAAACTGAAGTTTACACTCAACTTGTTGTGTATTAAGTCTTTGTTCAAGAACAATTTTTTTTTTTTATAGGTTTAGTTAGTTTATTAAACAAGCTTAAAATTTAGACTCAAATATAATTTATTTATAAATAAATAAATATAAACAAGTTTTTTATTGAATCAAAAGTTGCTTATGAACTCGTTCAAATACAATCTAAACAGAGTCAATAAATTTTTTTTAAAAAACCGGTAGGCTATTGTGTATTACTGTTTATACTCTAATTCACTTTTTGAAAAGTCGCTCACAATTTTAATTCACTTTCACACTATAGGAATCTCAATGCAGCTTTTGCATGCAATGGATCTTCTGTTTTTTTGGAATGCAGCTGTGTAGCTTTATGCATTGCCATTCATTTTCAAACTCAGGAGGGACCGCTCCCACTCATTTTACTTTGACTGTGTTTGTCTTCTAGTGTCGGTGGAACATAACATCTACTGTTGCCTGGTCATGTTACCAACTTTTTGAACATAGCATCTCCGTTTGCCAACGTTATCCCATCCTGACTTATTTTAATATTTTAAAAAATTATTTCATCAATTATACGATCTAATATTTTATTTTTTACTTGCATCATCTATTTATTAAAATATTAATTTTACAACCTCTTTCTCTCTCTCTTCCTCTCCTCTTTTTGTCTTTTCCCTCAGTCTCTCTTCCTCTTCATTTTTCTGGGTCTAAAAGATCACGACCACCGTAAAACCACTGTCACTAACAACCACTGTCACTCACATCCCAGCAAACCCACCACGCCACTAGCTAGCAACCACCACCACAACCACAATAGCCACCACCACGCCACCGCCATGCCAACCACCAAAACCCATTAAAAAAACCACCAAACCCACCACCAACAACGACCACCACAAAAACCACCAAGAGAAAAAAAAATAACACAAAGAAACCGCCAAAAATCACAACCAACAACCACAAGAAACAGCCACTATAAGAACCACCAAGAGAAGCAGAAAAAAAAAAAAACCACATACAAGTAACGTATGTGTTTTTTTACGGACCCTTCTGCTTCTTTTTTTTTTTTTTTTTTTTTTTTTTTCCTTCTTCTTTTGGGTTTCAGACCCTTCTTCTTGTTCTTTTTTTTCTTCTTCTTTTGGTGGGTTTCGGACCCCCCTTTCTTCTCTTCTTCTCTTTTTGATTTTTTCTTCTGTTGTGTTTCTGTCTTGCTGTGGCTGCCAGTCTGCTTTTGCTTTTTTATTTGTGTGCTGTACAAGTAACGTATTTGACTGTCAGCCTCTTTACTCTCCCTTAAAAGATATGTCCTTTGCTTTAAATTTTTTATTTGTTTAGTTTTTTGCCAGCCCACATACTCCTCTTTTGTCACTTGTATTTTAAATTTTGAATTTTTTTTTGTTTTGTTTTTGTGAGCCCCACGTGACTAACAATAAAAACAAATGTTTCAGCCTTTACTCTCTTTTACTGTTCCAACCCCCAGCAACTTAATAAAAGTAGAAACATCAATTTTTTTTCTTCATATTATTACTCTTGTTATATTTTATAAATAATTGAACGGATACTTCTTTTTTTTCTTCTTATTATTATTATTATAATTATTATTATTTGGACTTAAAGATTACATACTAGTTAAATATGTACTTATAACTTCTTTAAAACCCTTAATAATTTATATAGGTTTTTATTATTAGTAAAAAATATATATATATTTTTTATTATAAAATAACGTAACTCCAAAACACTTTGAAACGGTACGCCGAAATAGGTCGGTACCAAAATATTTCGTTCTAATGGACAAACCGAAACGAGGTCCAAAACGGTATTCATAACTCTCAACTACCTCAACCGGTGTTATGTTATGTTTGGTTTAGTTTGGTTTACTTGGGTCCTACCTACACCCACACCCACACCCACACCCCGACTCAAAATAAACTGCTACTCATTTTCCCTTCAATTTCTCCTCCTCAAAATTAATTAATACCAGCTTCTAAGCATGCTCAGAGACTTTTTTTTTAATTAATAATTTAAATTCATTATAATTTGAGATTTTTACATTTTTCAATCACAAAAATACTTAACGGTGTGATAAGTGTTCAGCATTTTCAAATTATAATCAATGCAAATTATTAACTTTTACCCAAAAAAATAGAAGAGCAATTCAAAAATCACCTGTGTATATATCTATTTTTTTGTTTTTTTGTTTTTTTATAACTATTAGTTTTTTATTATTATTTAACTTACTATTAGCGACTACTGATGATCACGGTGGAGCTCCGTTGATTGTGGACTAGAGTTTTGATATGGGTTTGAGACTAGGTTGATGATTAGGGTGGAGCTCTGTTGATTGTAGAGTGAATTTGGAGTCTGGACTATGGCAGTGGTATAAGGGAGAAACGGAGAGATAATAGAGATGAGGGAGAAAGAGAGGAAAGTGAGCGAGAGAGATGAGAGAGAAAAAAACAGAAATAAAATATTAATATTACTTTTGGCATAGTGCTACAGTATCATTATACATTTACGATGGTATGGTATTGTAGTACTATCCCAAAAAAATTTACAATTTTCCATGTTTTCACTTCTGGTTGTTAAGACAAATTGGGCCTTAATGCTAAAATATGCTTACATTTGGCATTTGACAGACCAACTGTAAATACTTTAATTGATAAAGTAATTTTTTGGAATGATAAAATAAGATAGGATGACATTTTTGGATAAAAATGATTTTACAGTGAAATAAATGGATCAAATTCCTCTGAGTTGAGAGAGGTGTTATGGGTCCAGCCCACATGATAGCCCCATTCAATCAATGGGTTTTTTATCAAGAATTCTACTTCAAGGAGAACTCCTAGCAGAGCAAAAGGAAATCATAATTCAATTGGAATTAGGAGACCGTATGTTAGAAAACAAAAGGCTTGTTTATACATAGATAAGGTTGTTTGTATGGTTTTGTGGTGGTGTCTCAGAAACAGGCAATCAAGAGAAGTAGAAGAAAATAAAGAGAAGAAAGTATTGCAGTATTTGGAAGAAATAATTAGTGTACGCGAGAGCAAAGAAATAAGAAAATTTTCTTTAGCCAACATTAGAGGATTTATTATTATATTTGATGAATCTCAAGTTAGACATAAAGTTGAGGATTATTGAAATTTATTAAATTCGAAGCTGGGTAAAGGTAGATACAAAATAATATGCTACATATATTCTCACCCGTTTGGGGGAGTAGAGGTAGAGGACGAATGGACGGAAGGAAGTCGAGCCATAGAATTTGAAGACATTGGGGTCTCAATATTGGGGTTCAACTGGCTCTCTTATAGAAGGAGAAGACATTGCGTTTTCTCTATATTTGTGTTTCTTTGAGATCAGCCAATTTCTACTTCTCCATATTGTGTATTCTTTTGTCTTTGATCTCAATATTGGGCCCCAGCAATTCTACTCAGCCAATTCTACTCGCCATGTGTCGTTTTCTCCATATTTGTGTTTCTTTGATCTCAGCCAATTTCTACTCTCCATATTGTGTATTCTTCTGTCTTTGATCTCAATATTGGGCCCCAACAATTCTACTTGCCATGCGTCGTTTTCTCAATATTTGTTTTTCTTTGATCTCAGCCAATTCTACTCTCCATATTGTGTGTATTCTTTGAGCCAATTTTAATTAATTCAATTTTCTTGAAACCTTTTGAGTTGATGGATTTGCAGATTGGTTAATATTTGAAATTACCACGAGTCACAATCATATATTAACAATTGACCCATACCATTTCTATCCTATGTGGGACTTAATCATTTCATTAATTAGGTAATTTACAAGTGAATGTGAAATCTATAACAATTTTCACCCTAAAATGTTTCAAAAAAAAAGTTGCAAATATGTTAAATTATCAATTATAAATTAATTTCTCCTAACAATTTGAGACTTTAACTTGTGTAACCTCATATCCTACAAAGCCACACATCAAATAATATCTATCTCTCTCCCTTAAAAACCAAATATAAAATTAAAAATTAAAAATTAAATTACAACTTTACTTAACTATGAATCGCTGTATATCCAAAATAAAACATCTTTTTTAATTGTAATTGTGGGGAGTAAAATGACCTCAGTGGGTATATGGGCCTATGGGCTATGGCAACAAAGGCCGACCTACTCTTGAGTTAAGAATTTGTTAGTATTGCGGATCGGCCCATGCGCCGAGGATCCGAGGACTCATCCGAGGGTGACTCCCTCCTCGGACAAATATAGGAGAACTTGGGACTTCGTTATAAAGGTCAAGGGACAACTCCGTAAAGACTGGTGGTTAATAAGGGTGAACCCTTGAATGTCCCAGAGGCACTGATATTTGAGAAACACCAAAGGCAAAGGCTGTCACCTCCACATTAAAGACTCTGCATCTACCTTCCTGGCCGCATTAATGGAGAAGTGACCCCTGAACAGTGGAACTGAAATTTCTGGTCACTATTCAAAGGCATTAAGAAAAGAAATATCTATCGGAAGGGGGTGGGAGCAACACGTGGAAAAAGTATCAGAAAAAGAAGTATTTAAGGGGGAACCTAGAACAGAGAAAGAGGAGGATCTTCTTTGGAATCGAAAAGAAAGAAAAGAAGAGGACATAAGAAAAAGAGAACTCTCGGCCTACGTCCGAAGAGGTTTATTTGTAATATCTGTTTGTTATTTATGAATATTTGCAGTGCTTAGCTTGTCATCAAACCCTCAATACTTCTAACCTGGATTTTAAGCCCACACTCTACAAATTTATATTGTTGAAGGCTCAGTGGGCCTGAGCCCGTAACTGTTTTGGGGTCCAGGTGCAATTGTGCACTTACAGTAATATATTTTTATTTCTTTTTATCCATATTTGTGGTTCAAATATGATATTCAATTCTCTATATGTAATTAACATTAGTTTAGTTGGCATTATTCATCAATTATATATTTAATGTATCAAATTAACCTTGATTTAATTAGTATTAAATAATTTTGTTTAATTAATATTTACATATTAAAAGCCCTGCATAAATTTTTCACCTTAGGCCCCAAATTATGTTGGGCCGCCCTTGTGGAACAGTATATAAAAGCGAAGAAAATGTTTATACTTGATATTACTGTTATGTAGGTGATGATCTTTTATTATTTTTCTCTTTTGTCGACTTGCAGGTAAATTTGTATATAAAGTATTATGACTTTTGATTGAAAAGCTTTCCATTTCTTGTACCTTTCCCTTATAATGGAAATACTAATGGGTGTTCAGAAAATAAGACATTCAATCAATCAAAAGTTTTATGACTTTTGATTGTTCTTTCTCATCAAATCATGATTATATATATATATATATTCTTTTTATGCTCATATATCTATTACATATTATGCATAATATTTTAAACCTCTTGCCAATATTTTGATGCCATCTCCAAGGGATTCATTCATGTAATAACTTAGTGTGTATAGGATGGAGAAACTGCAAATACCTTAAAGAATAATCAAATACTCGAAAAAGTCTAGATACTTTCATTTGTAAAATAAACCATATAAAAAAAGAGTTTGTCCTTTAGGAGGTTTATGTTATTTATGGGCATAATCAATAATGATGGCACTTTGTTTGTACCAAACATTGAAGCCTAGAGCAAAATACTCAATACTCCTTTCCTTATACTAGCTTTATGAATATTTGGATCAACCACTTCCTTTTGTAAAATAAACCTGTTGGTTGTTGCGGTGTTGTCAAAATTACCAAAGTCCTATGGAAAAAAGCACCTTCCAAGGGTTGCTAATTTCCTGGAAATAACTGTTGTCAAAACAATTTGTGCCATCCCAATATAGTAAAGGCCATGGGTTAAAAAAAAAAGAGGAAAATGTATATACTTTATATTATAGATACGCATAGGTGATCTTTCAATACTTGTCCCTTCTTTTAATTTGTATAGTTGTAGATAAAGATATAATTTCCCAGTACTATGAAAATATATATATATATATATTAGAAGCTTCCCATTTCTTTTTGGATGATTATGATATTAACAAACCAATATTATATATATATATATATATATATATATATATATATATATATATATATATAACTAAAGTCTCTGAATCTCTTACAATTTTTCATATCAGTACAATATTTAAATAAAATTATTATGTTTATGATATCAACATTTTCCATCCATCATAGGTTAATAAGTAGCTTTTGGAATAATTTTGAAAAAAGATGAACTAAAGTGAAATTTAAAAATAAAAAATAAAAGTTGAAAATTGTTTGATACTCTTAAATAACTTGTTTGTTTGGTTTTGAGGTAGGTAGAGGTCCTACTTCTAACTTCTAAAAAGAGGATTTGTGAGTTTTGTGTGTGGCCGCTGCTGCCGTATATGGCTCGGCAAAGAGAGAGTTGTGGGTTTCTTGGATTGTGTGGGGGTTGTGGTGTGAATGTGTGGGCTGTGACTTTTAACCTGTTGCCAACCAAACGTCCTCACACAACCAATCATTTTCAAAAAAGTAGTTTGAATTGAACGGTTTTGGTCAAGCCCAGGCTGGATTAAAAACATATATTAAAAAATGAATAATATTTATTGTGCCTTTGGATTAGTTTTTTTTTCCTTAATAAATTTATTTTCTTATTTGTTGAAAGTTCACAAAAATACAATTGTACCTAATAAACAAATTAAAAAGCTACACATAAGTAAGTAGGGTCACTCTACCGTACTCCCTCTTTTTTTAGGGGGTACGGTACCTTCTTTAATCTTGGCCATAGATTTTACACATTTAAATCTTGGCCGTTTATTTATTTTTAATGAAAAACCAGTTACCGGTTAAGTAGGTAATGTATAAAAAGCAAGAATACACCGGTTAGTATTTACTTCAAAATATTAAATGATGCATCTCTGCAATGCTTGGCTTCTACAACCGATGGCCCAAGAGAGAGGACTCATTCTCTCGAGTCGTGTGCTTCGTCAATAACTCCTTCAAACCTGATGAACTAGATTTTGTCTACTCCACTCTCAAATGGATCTCTATCATCGACTTGTGAGATTTCTTCAATTCTCTTTACTGTTAATATTTTTTAGTTTTATTTTTTGTTTTTCATTTTGACTCTAAAAGTTTGGGAATTTTTAGCTTTTTCAGTATCATTTCAATTCTGGGTATGTTTTGTTTTTCCTTATCTTAATTCAAGTTGAAAATTCGTTATGTTTTGTTTTTGTCTCTAGAATTTGGTTATGCCTTTTGTTTGCACGAGTAAATAGCAATAATTTGCTAGCTCTGAATTGTGGAATATTAAATGCTCATTTGATCGATGATTGAGTTAAGAAATGAATCACTGATGGTGAATATTGGGGTTTAAGGTAAAGTGAGACTACATAAAGAGCTGTTCTTCACCTTTGGTTTGACCCTTTTCCTTTTTGTTTCATTTTTCATATAGAAAGCTTGTTTTGCTTATATTTAATCCTAGCTAACCATGTGGGATGTCGGGGGTATTTGGATGACATTTATCTATGGAACTGCTAATTTCACTAGGAAAAAATGTGTTTTTTATTTTTTATTTTTTTATTTTTTTTAAAGTTAAATTAATTAAGCAATAGTGATGGAAGACCTTTAGGGGTTGATTTGTAAAATGCAATAGATAATGAATTTCTGTATCTGTCTTTATATTGAGAAATGGAGGAATTTCTAGTTATCTACTGAAATGCTAGCTGTAAAGTATGCCTTATCTTGAGTCAAGGAGCAAGGAAAGTTGCGAGGGAGTGGAGGGATGACTATTGCAGTTGTGAAAAATTTGTAGCCATACTATTCATTTACTTTGTTTTGATGGGTTAGTTTTGAAACTATCCTAACGGGATGGAACTGAAAACCTTGTGAAACATGCCATTCAATAGCTCTGTTTTGGTGGGTTAAATTTGAAACTATCCTAATTGGAATGAACTAAGTTACTTGATAAAAGTCTACTCCATATATAAGTTATTACTAAGAACCTACTCCTAATCCAGTGGTGTAACCAGATACTAATCCTTTTATTGATGGGTTTATTAAATAATTTTAATTATTTTCTTACTCTGTGTATTGCTTCTGTAAATGGGTCCAAACACTTATAACATGTTTTTTAAAGTAATATCTAATTTTAATAACTCAGCTTATCAATATGAATAATATATTCTTTGTTTCCTTTATAGCCTCATTTTGTGCTTGACTGAGTATTAGTTCCTTATTCTTTGTTTCCTTTTCAGCCTCATTTATTATTGAGCTGTTATATGCTACTCCTCAGAGTTAATTTGGAATCATTATCATGTACTTGAGGTTTCCAAGGAGTAGCAAATAATAGCTCAAGAATAAATAAAAAGAATTAGTCTGACCGATTTTGATTATGGTTTTATTTCTTCATAAATTTGGCTGTTTTTACTTGTTTCTTCTCCCCCCCCCCCCCCCCCTCTTTCCCCCTCCCTTTACCAGAGAGATGCAGATAGTGCACTGGAGCAAAAATAGATAAGAGGGAGAGATAATCAAGTTATCTTTGTGTTTATAAAATTCTGTTAAGAGAAAAGACAACGCAGTCCAAGGATGTTGAGTACGTTTAATCAGTTATTCAAAATATTGCTAGTTTTAGCTATTTTATGTCTTGTTATTTAATTGTGTTCTGCTCATCAGGGGGTGTCGGTTCTGTTAGTGTGGTGTTGAAATTTTATTTTATTTTTTGGTTAGCAGAGGAAAAAGGCAACACCTATGTATTCAAGGTGGAAGGGTTTTTATAAAGAAATAAATTTTTTCTTTCATGTCCTAGGGAGGACACAGGTATAGCGTTGCTATTTCTTTGTTTCTATTTCTTTTCTTTTCTATGTGGTGTACATCTAAGTTGTAATATGTGAAGTTGGAATCACAGTAAAGAATATTTTATTGGTAAATAAAATGATAAGATATAGTTGGTGGTAAATGTAGAGTATGTTTTTTTGGTACTTGTGGAGATAAATGACAGAAAAGAAAGAAAGCAGAATACGTAGAGAAGAATAACCTTGTTAAACATTTTAGAGACTACTAAAAGATTAACTAATTCTTTGTATGACTAATATATATGCATGAGTGACTGCTTGTTAAAAATGATGTTGTATACAATTTTGAGCTTGCAATTGTGAACTTTCCTTTGTGAAAACTTGCAGCTGATAAACGGGTATGGGGGTCTACTAGATGAGAAGAGTATAGCCTAATCACAGCAACCGAAGGCCTCAGAAAGATCACGCGCAGTGATGTACCCCTTTCATACTATACACGACTTTGGTATGTTGTTTGCTTATTCTATAAAGATTGGAATAACTTGAGATTTAGACGAAGGTGATTATGCTACATACCCTATTGATATGCATGTCTCAAAGACTAGTTTCATTAATTTAAGATCTCCCTTGATTTTGTGGGCATCTTGTTCTATTCTCCCTGTAAATGTACACTAATCTTCTAACTTTGGCTTTTCATTTAAGAAAAGGTTATGACCACCTATGCTAGTTTCCATGAAGTTTGTTCTCCTTAGAAAGGAGAATATGTCTTCATTTCAGCAACATTTGGTGCTATAGGCCAGCTTGTTGGAAAATTTGCAAAATTGTTGGGTTGTTACGTAGTTGGAAGTGCTGGAAGTATATATATTCTATTTGGATATATACTTTTTAGTTCTCACTAGCCCTTCTTTATCTACAAGCTGCTCTTTATCAGAATTTCACATAGATCAATTCAGACAGGATGGAATCTTCCTTCCCCACAAATCCTACTCAAAAACAGTCTTTTTCTCCTTCCGTGATTGTGGAGTGGGCTGGTGGGATGAATGTACCATTCACAAAAGAAGTTTTAAAAAAAAAACTATTTTTAAGCAAGAAATACTCATCCTTTTTCTGTGATGAATTAGGTTGATCTATTGAAAAATAAGTTTGGTTTTGATGATGCTTTCAATTATAAGGAAGAGCATGACTTGAATATGCTGCTTTGAAAAGGTCATTATGTTATTTGCATAATAGGAGTTTAAAATTGTAATCTGAAGCTATTCTTACTTATCAAAAAAAAAAAATTGTAATCTGAAGCTTGAAGGATATACAGGTTCCTTGGCAAATTAAGTTGTTCTTTTTTAGCATTGTGTAATATTTTAACAAACTAGAAAGGCCATTACTTGATATGAAACCACATTTTTCAGGTGGTCAATAGTTGTCTGATTTACTAATCTTCGAACTTTTTCTCTTTCCTCGTTCAAGCTAGCCAGGAGTATAATAATTGAAGATGGCATTGAACCTAGGCTCACATGGAATGATGATAGACCCCATTTTGAGTCTGTACATTTGGTGAAGAGGGTCAGATAAAATATTAGTTTGTTGCCTTACTCTTGGAGTTAGAACCTGTTTGTAACCTGCAAAATGGCTTATTTAGCATCAAATTTTCTCTATGTACAATTTTATCTAAAGAAAAATGCTTAATTACTCATATTACATGAAGTATTATTAATGCATTCATGCCAAAATTTATTGGAATTACTAATTGCATTTGTCGCAGTTGAAAACTCTAAGTTGAATTGGTAATACAACTTAACTAATGCCAACCCTCTAGGATGTTATTGCAATATTTTTGTATGAACTCATTGACATCCAATTTGCAAGCAGCTGATTTTGTCTTTTGACAGGGAATAAGTTATACTTAGTTTTGCTACTGATTTACCACCAAGGTCCTTAAACTTGGTTTTTCTCTAAATAAATAAATAGGGACATGTAAAACATTATGTGACAAGAGTGCAAAAGCTGTATGTGCTACTTTGTTAGCATTAGCATACTGATGGAATAGTTACAGTGCATGCTACATATCTCCCTACAAATAAATAGGGCTGAGGATATGATATAAGTTTTTGGCTAAAATTCAATTAGTCACTTGACTTCTATTTCAATTTTCACATTAGTCCTTAAGATATCATTTTTCTTAATCTAGTTCATCACTTTGTCAAAATAAGCCAACAACAAGATTTGTTAAACTGAGCTAATTTTTATGATTGCTTACAGCATAATCTAATATTGTCAAATAAGATATTAGTACTACCTAATGTGAAAATGAAACCATCAAATGTGAGAAAAAAAATAAAGGAACCACCGAATGTGGCAAAAGTATCGTCACATGTCATGTTGGTACTGCACAATTTGAGAATGGTACTATCAAATATGAGAAAAAATACAAGTACAACTGAATGTGGCAAAAGTACAGTAAAATGTGATGTTAGTACTGTCTAATGTGACAATGGAACCATCAAATGTGAGAATAAATAAGGGAATCACCGAATGTGACAAAGGTACAATCAAAAGTCATGTCGGTACTGCCCAATGTGATAATGGAACTGTTAAATGTGAGGAAAAAAATTAAAGTACCACTGAATGTGAGAAAGGTACAATCAAATGTGATGTTGGTATTGCCAATGTGACAATAAAACCATCAAATGTGAGAAAAAAAATAAGAGAACCACCGAATGTGACAAAAGTACTGTCACATATGATGTTGGTATTACATAATGTGAGGATAGTGCCAACAAATGTGCGAAAAAATAAGGGAATCACTAAATGTGATAAAATTACAGCTCATGTGATGTTGGTACTACACAATGTGAGGATGATACTATCAAATATGAGAAAAAATAAGGGAACCACCAAATGTGACAAAAGTACATTCACATGTGAAGTTAGTACTGTACAATGTGAGAATGGTACCATTAAATGTGATGTTTTGGTAACTTGGTATTGCAGGTTGTCTAGTAGTGGGTATTATGGTCATTTTTTTAGGTTTCAAGGGTATTATGGTAATTGCTGAGGAAAAAAAAAAGGAACCATCAATTTTGACATATACTTGTGGGATTGCCATCTTTATCCTCATTTTTGTTACAAACATATATATAAAGAAATAAGTAAGTAAAAAAATGACTTAAGTGGTGGACCCAAATGTAAAAGTATGATCAGATATGATATTGGTACTACCCAATGTGATGATAGAACTGTTAAATGTGAGGAAAAAAGAACTACTAAATGTGACAAAAGTACTGTCAAATGTGATGTTGGTATTGTCAAATGTGATGTTAGAGTACCACCGAATGTGACAAAAGTGCAGTAATTTTTTTAGGTTCTAAGCGTATTTAAGTAATTTTTTAGGTTACGGGGTCATTTCAGTCATTTTTTAGGTTTTAGTGTCATTAAGTTATTTTTTAAGTTCAAAGGGTCTTCTGGTAGTTTTAAAGGGTTTCGAAGGTATTTTGGTAATTTTCAACTGTTATGGGGTATTTTTGGTCATTGTTTGAGGTTTTTTGGTTATTTTGATCATTTTTAATGTTTTAGGGTAATTTCCAAATTTTTGTTAGGTTTTAGGGTCATTCGGCCATTTTTTAGGTTTTAAGGGTATTCTGGTAATTTTTGAGGGTTTCGAGGGGTATTTTGGTCATTTTCAAGTTTAATGAGGTATTTTGGTCATTTTGTAAGTTTCAATGATATTTCCAATTTTTTTTAGGGTTTCAAGGTCATTTCAGTAATTTTTAAGGTTTTATGGGTATTTTGGTAATTTTTTAGATTTAAGTTGCATTACGGTCAATTTTAGGTTCTAAGGGCATTATTGTCACTTTTTAAGTTACAATGTCATTTTAGTCATTTTTTAAATTTCATTGTCATTTAGGTAATTTTTTTTTTTAGTATCTAAGGGTATTTCGATTATTTTTTAGGTTTAGAGAGTATTTCGGTCATTTTTTAGATTTTAGAGTCATTTCGGTCATTTTTTAGGTTTTAAGAATATCCCAATAATTTTTATAGTTTCAAGATTATTTTGGAAATTTTTAATTGTTAGAATGCATTTTGGTATTTTTAGTATATTTAAGGGTATTTCGCAATTTTAGAGACTTTAGAAGTATTTTTGTTATATATATTCGTTGATTATTAGGTAATTCAGTGGGGTTAGGTTGGGTTGGCTACGCCCATATGGAATGTTGGTACAACTAAACATGACGATGAAACTGTCAAATGTAAGTTAAAAAAAAAAAAGAACCATTGAATATGACAAAAATACGGTTATATGTGATATTAGTACTGCCCAATGTAAAGATGGAACAATCAAATATGAAAAGAAAAAAATTATGGTACCACCGAATGTGACAAAAGTACGGTTAAAAGTGATGTTGGTATTGCACGATGTGAGAATAGAATCGTCAAATGTGAGAAAAAAATAAAGGAACCACCGAATGTGATAAGAGAACGGTCACGTGTGATGTTGGAACTGAACAATGTGATAATGAAACTGTCAAATATCAGAAAAAAAAAAAAAGAACCACCGAATGTGACAAAAAAACTGTCACATGTGATGTTGGAACTGCACAATGTGAAAATGGAACAGTCAAATGTGAGATAAAAGTAAGAGAACCACCAAATGTGGAAAAAAAAACGTTCACATATGATTTTAAAACTGTATAATGTGAGAATGAAATCGTCAAATATGAGAAAAACGTAAGGGAACCACCAAATGTGACAAAAGAACTGTCACATGTAATGTTAGAACTACACAATGTGAGGATGAAACCATCAAATGTGAGAAGAAAGTAAAGGAACCGTCAAATGTGACAAAAGAACTGTCACATGTGACGTTAGAACTGCACAATGTGAGGATAAAACCATCAAATGTGAGAAAAATGTAAGGAAACCGCCAAATGTGACGTTGGAACTGCATAATGTGAGGATTGAACTATCAAATGTGAGAAAAAAGTAAGGCAACTGTCAAATGTGACAAAAAAACTATTACATGTGATGTTGAAACTGCACAATGTAAGGATGAAACCATCAAATGTGTGAAAAAAGTAAGGAAACCGCCAAATGTGACAAAAGAACTGTCATATGATGTTGGAATTGCATAATGCGAGGATGGAATCATAAAATGTGAGAAAAAAGTAAGAGAACTGCCAAATGTGACAAAAGAACTGTCACATGTGACGTTAAAACTGCATAATGTGAGGATGAAACTATCAAATATGAGAAAAATGTAACCTAATATAACAAGTTATCTACTAGTGGATACTGTACCCCTCTTTTTTAGAGTGGTGCGGTAGAATTACTCAAGTAAATAATCTAATAAAGTAATGAAGTACAACAATTCTAGATTCACCTCTTTTACTATTTTTATATATTTTTTATTAAAAAAATCTATACATATATAAGATTTGGGGATTTGACTTGCATCCAGTATCCATTGTATTAAACATGGCACGACCACGTTTAAAAAAAGATCATGTGTCACTTCCGTGTATTGTTCCATGCGCGACTTGACTGAAACTACACCCAAGGGATACCGCACTTCTTCCTTCTAGTTGTGAATGATCACTAAGTTTTATTGTTGCGTCGTAATCATCAATTGAACGTGAAGAATAATTTCGGTTTATTTACAAACCAGCAGTGGCTATGGCCCTTGTGAGTGGAAGGATGAGCATGCTTGATAATATAGGAAATGAAATCTGCAACAACTGCATTAATTGGACTCCTCACCCACCACCAAAATCCCATGAGATACAAAAAATAATAGAAAATAATAATAGGAAGAAGAAGAAGAAGAAGAGGAAGCATGAGGGTTATGAATGAATAAATTAAAACCAAATACCAATTTTTATTCTTTACTTCCTGAATCTTCAAATAGTATGGGAGTTTCAAAGAAAGTACAATCACTGCCTACTGTTTTATGAAATTGGAAATCGGAATCTTTCTCATTTTTTACTTATTATGACTTCTCCCATATCATGTGACTTCTTTGTAATTTTGAAGTCCTCTTAATTTGACTTTTCCTTGGGAGGGATTCACCATGGAAAAATA
This sequence comes from Castanea mollissima, assembly GCA_014183005.1. Classification (NCBI taxonomy): domain Eukaryota; kingdom Viridiplantae; phylum Streptophyta; class Magnoliopsida; order Fagales; family Fagaceae; genus Castanea; species Castanea mollissima. The sequence goes on from JACAVU010000004.1 coordinate 58,516,121, forward strand.
TAAATACAATTTTTGAATTGACTCCCCCAAATCATTTCTCTAGATTTAGGATTAGGTGTATGAAAAATATATAATAGTATAAGAAAAAATAAGAACCTTTTTTTAATATTAAGTTGATATAGCTTTTTTTTTTTCTTTGGTTTATTTTTCTTAAAATTTAAGTTGGGTAAAAATACATATCTTAAAAGTTGTGACTTTATAACTTTTATATTCTCTTTTAGGATAAAAATAACCTCAATCCCACCTACGCAGAAAAGAAAATAGCCAAAACTCCGCTATCCATTGTATGATGTGTCATGTGTGACGTGTTCATGACTATGGATTCAAAATGTGACACTAACCCAATTTTTCTTGTTTTGTTTTCGAAGTGTACAACGTATTTCAACATCATTAGTTCCTTATTTAAACAAAAGTTTGGTTGTGGTGGGGAGTATCAAAATCGGTGTACAAAAGTTTTTTATTTTAATTGTTTCACATCTAATAATATTCATATAGGGGTGTCCACGGGTTGGTCCGGGTTGGGTTTGTGCCCAACCCGGAACCGACCCGCTCACATTGGGTGGGAGGTTGAACGACCTGCCGCCAACCGCCAACAACCTCAGGTCGAGTCGGATCGGGCTTCGGTGGACAACGGTCAGGTCGGTCGAAGTTGGAGTGAATTTCAACCTCCAGATTTTCGTTGAATCTTTGCCGAAAATCGCCAAATCTTCGCTGGATTTGTTGATTTTTCTTCGAATCTGTGCGACAACCATGGGATCGAAGCAAGAAAGACCACCTCAAGCCTAGATTTGAACTAGAACTTCCATCTCATTGCCGGATCTTCGCCGTATCTTCACTGGATCTTCGTCGGATCTGTTGATTTTTCTTCGGATCTGTGTGACAACCACAGGATCGAAGCAAAACACACCATCTCAAGCCTAGATTTGAGCGAAAACTTCCATCTCATCGTCGGATCTAACCAAAAACTACCAAATCTTCACTAGATCTAGGTAGATCCGGTCTTCTTTCACGGGTTTCGTCGATCGAATCGTGTTCATCTAGTTTTGGAGAAGAAAACCCACCATCTGACTCGCCTAAATCGGTTTTTCGTGGCAAAGACCTGTTGCCGACCGTCATTGGCATCAAGTCGGCCGATTTTCGGGTCGGCCTAGGGGGTTTGGGCGGGTGGGCGGCTGGGCAGTTTCATACTATTTTATATTAGACTAATAGTCTTAATGCAAATCCTTTAATTTTTTTAATGTTTATTATTGTATAGGAACGCAATCTTTCCCTTATTGATGGCTACTTCATTTCATTATTGATGATTAGATTATGCTCATATGGCTCAGTATTGCCACGTTTTTCTGTATTTTCTACCTCATATATATATATACACTACCCTCATCCCATGCGCTTTGCGCGTGAGATGAGGGTTTTTTTTTTAGTGGTAGTAGCAAAAAAAAATTATGTTTTTTATTATATATATAATTTTTATTTTGAGAATCTAATTTATAAATGGATAAATAAATTTGAAAATCAATAAGAAAGTGACCTTATTTTTTAGACAATGTTTTAGTAGAAGTTATGGTTGTATTTTTACCAGATTGTTCTTTAGTTTTGTTTTTACTTAAACATAGGAATGTAAGGGTTGTAAGTGCACAATTGCACCTGGATCCAGGAACAGCTACGGGCTCAGGCCCAATGAGCCTTAAACAATAGAAATTTGTAGAGTGTGGGCTTGAAACCTAGGTTAGAAGTATTGAGGATTTGATAACAAGCTAAGAACTATAAGCACTTGTAAACAACAAACAACTATTGCAAATAAACCTCCTCGGACGTAAGCCGAGAGCTCTTTTTCTATTATTTCTCTTTCTTTTTCTCCCGATTACAAAAGATCCCCCTCTTTCTGTTCTAGGTACCCCCCTTAAATACTTCTCTTCCTAATCCACGTGTTGCTCCAACCCCCTCCCCCTAGATATTTCTTTTCTTAGTGCCTTTGAATAGTGACCAGAAGTTTCCACCCCACTGTTCAGGGGTCACTTCCCCATTAATGCGGCCAAGGAGGTAGGTGCAGAGTCTTTATTGTGGAGGTGACAGCCTTTACCCTTGGTGTTTCTCAAATATCGGTACCTTCAGGACATTCAAGGGTTCTCCCTTTTAACCACCAGTCTTCACGGAGTTGTGCCTTGACCTTTATAACGAAGTCCCAAGTTCTCTTGTATCTGTCCGAGGAGAAAACCACCCTCAGATGGGTCCTCGGACCCTCGGCGTATGGGCCGATCCGCAATACTAACAAATTCTTAACTCAAGAGTAGGTCGACCTTCCTTGTCATAGCCCATAGGCCCATATACCCACTTGGGTCCTTTTACTCCCCACAATAGCCCCTCAAAACTCTAATTTTCAACATCCAAGGAGAAAAATAGGGTTTTGATCCGACAAGAACTTACCCCGCACACTTCGTGAATGACTGTACATGTGGAAACCGTTTCGCATTCCAGAAAATGCCACTTGGCGGTTTTATTTTCAAAAACGCCCGCATTTATTGCCGTAAGTTACAATTTGTCCCCCACGTTCGACGGTGAGATGAGCATCCAACGGTCCTTGTTACTCTATGAAAATTTGGGCGGGACAAATATAATTTCGAGGCCGCTTTTCGTACATCGTGACGCTTCGGGAACCTGCGCCTTCATTTATTTCACCAGAGGCTAATCCCATCAAAACATCAGTAATCATACTTTACTTGCAGAAATCCGTGAAAATTCGCACAACTTGAGATTCGTAAGTTCTTGCTCCTTCTTTTCTTAACCATTTCTCCTCGGATCTTGTCCTCGGCTGTCCTTGTAAACATTCTCCCTCTTAGAGCTTAGTCTTTCGTTCCTCTCTGATGGGAAAGTTTAAGTGTCTAGTTGATACCGCCGCTGGAATGGAAGGCTTTAGAGCCAAGTATCGCATACCCGGCGACGTAGGTTTAGAATACTGCCCGGCGGAAGCCATGGCCGGTTCTAGGAAGATTGGAGAGGTTATCATCCCAATGGTAGCCTTCGTAGAAGGTGGGATGACCCTCCCAATGAGACCTGTAACTAGGGAGTACCTCTGCAACCACTGGTTGTGTCCCGACCAATGTGCCCCAAACGTTTTTAGAGTTTTAGGTAGCGTCGACGGTCTGAACGAGCAAATGGGTCTCAACCTCACTTGGCATGACGTTGTTTTCATGTACGAGTGCCATAAACTTACCAAGGTAGGTTACTACATTAAATCCCGTTCTAGCGTCGTTAGGCTAATCTCCTGTCTGTCCAAATCCAACAAAGACATGAAGGATGACTACCTGATCGTCTTTGGGAACTGGCACGACGGCCACCACTGTCCAGTGGAGTGGGGGGATCCAGGTGCGACACCCTAGGGTTAATCTTCCCACCCCATAACTTCCTCTAACATTTAGAAAATGTGTATTTGCACTTACTTAAACGTCTAACGTTAACTTATTACATGTTCTGTGAATCTTACCATGTTTGTTTACTTTGATGTCTTTCTTTGCAGATAAGCAACACGTGCGCCCATGCTTAAGCCACTGCAACGTTGCAGATTTAAACCGAGTACTGTGCTCCGAGGTGTTTGTCAGCGGAGACCTACAACTTAGGGCGGCTCATTTGATTTTGGGGTACGATCCCATCTCCTCGGACTTCCAGGAGATAGAGAACGCCATAATCGCGAGTGACCGAAGACGTAGGAGGATAAACGTAGCCAGACCCCACTTTTTGGCCGACCACGACCTCCCTGACGCCCCTCACACCGTCTTATACACACAGCCCATAGCGGCGATTCCCCTCGCCGTGCACTCTCAGGCCATTGCTGTCTCAGAGGAGCGAGTGTCTTCTTCTAACACTTTGGACGAGGAGATAGAACAGTTCCAACTCGAGGACTCCCCACGACCTCGCGGAAACCCGTTCATTGTTCTTTCTGACGAGGAAGAAGAAGAAGCCCAGGCCTCTGGGATCGAAGGTCTAGTGATAGCGCGTCCGGACGACAGCTCAATCGAAGAAGAGATGGACGAGCTAAAAGACCTTATGACCGCAAGAGGTGCACTTGGGCAAAGAAAGGAACAAGGGGGTCCCAAATTCCCCCGGCTTTGCCACCACCTCCTCCTCCTTTGGCTGACCCCAAGCCTCCAGCAGAAGACCCAAAAAAGAAAAGGAAGGCCGAGGCCGAGGGGGCTGGTGGTGAAAAGCAGAAGAAAATGAGGCAGCCCGCGCCGGCCCAGCAGCAAAAGTTGGACAAGGGCAAAGGGCGCGCCCGCTCCATCGAAAGCGGGGAGATCAGGGACGTGGCTGAGGTTTGCCGAGCACCAGCCACCTGGTCACCTGACTTGAGACTAGACGGCGCACCAATCCCCTACCACTCTAGCATTAGGGCAGTCCAATAAAGCCACGCCCATCACTTAGCCGAGGTGTTGGAGCGTCCTTTTTTGCTGCCCAAGGATATGGAATCCTTGGAGAAGATGGGCCAGCCGCAGCTGTTCCTCTCGTTAAAAAGGGGATTAGCTCTGGTAAGTTTTACCTCGCAATCGTACCTTATATTCATTTGTAAATATTTTACCGTATTTAACCTCCTAACATTTTTGCAGTCTATCCAAGAAGTTTTCGCAGTCGAGAAGTTCCTGGAGGACTCTCGGAAGCGCGCTGGGATGGAGCAAGAACTAAGGCAAGAGGCAGAAAGGTCCCTAAGCCAAGCCTTGGCAGAGAACGGAAGAATCACGTCACAGCTGGCCAACTTGAAAAGAGAGAGAGATGGTGACAAGGCCAGTCTGAAGACGATGGAGAGCCAAGTGGAGGGGCAGCATAAGCTTCTCCGTCAAAAGGATGACGAGCTCGCTCAAGTTCAACAGGCACGCTCTGACTTGGAAAGGGAACTTACGCGGGCGAAGGAGGAGTCTCGCACCTTCAGGCACACACTAGAGGCCAAGAAGAAGGCTAGCTATCAGGAGGGGGTGACTAGGACACAAGAACAGCTGACAGAGGCTTTTGCGGCCTTGTGCCGAGAGTACTGTCAGCAGGTCTGGGGAGAGGCCATGAATGCAGCTGGGGTTCCTCAAGCTTCCAAGCTGAGGAAGCCCGAGAACATTTGGCTCCCCCTAGACATACAGGAAATCGAAGACCCTCCTGTTGCTGCCTCTCCAGCCCTTCCTCCTGTAGTGCCAGAACTTGTTCCTGATCCTACAGAACCTGAAGGTTCCCATAAAGAGAAGGGCAAGTGTGGAAGTGCGGAGGAGGAGCCAATTCAAAACGTGGAGCCCCTCATTCCTCCAACAGACAAAGGGAAGCAAGTCTTGTCTACCTTTGAGCTGGAGCTGAGAAGCACTGAGGCTGGTAGCAGCTCCCTCCCAGACCCTCCTTCCCTAGCTTAAGGCCTAGTATAGGAACTTTCTGTATCCCCCTTTTTTGTATATAATTAATGAAGAACAGTTTATTCAACTTTTATTTATGTTATCTTTATTTTGCTTTATTCTTTTTGTACTTGCCATGAACGTTTTCACTAACAACTAGTTAAAGGAAGAGCACCATAAATAAGTCTAACTCCAGCAATCAAACAACTATGACTTCAAAACAGCCACATGATGGTTACAACTTTGTAGTCTGACATATTGCTTTCAATAGGATGCAAGGTCTGAAGACCATTCCTTACAAGAACTTATATAACACTTAAAGATGTGCAAATTGAGATCTAAACTAATGAATGGTAAGATACTGATTTTCACAAACAAGTGATAAAAATAAGAATAGTAATTTCAAACGTTAACTTTCCCACAGTAGTAGGTCCGAGGACCCGGCATAACTAAGGTTCTGTTTAACAAATGACAAGATATCAATTTTCACAAGGTTTATGGTCCGAAGACTACACTTAACCAAGTTTCTGTTTGATTCTTAAGAGTAGTAACTTCAAATGTTAATTTTTCCAAAGTAGGAGGTCCGAGGACCCGGCATAACTAAGGTTCTGTTTAACAAATGACAAGATATCAATTTCCACAAGGTTTGTGGTCCGAAGACTACACTTAACCAAGTTTCTGTTTGATTTTTAAGAGTAGTAACTTCAAATGTTAATTTTCCCAAAGTAGGAGGTCCGAGGACCCGGCGTAACTAAGGTTCTGTTTAACAAATGACAAGATATCAATTTCCACAAGGTTTGTGGTCCGAGGACTACACTTAACCAAGTTTCTGTTTGATTATTAAGAGTAGTAACTTCAAATGTTAATTTTTCCAAAGTAGGAGGTCCGAGGACCCGGCGTAACTAAGATTCTGTTTAACAAATGACAAGATATCAATTTTCACAAGGTTTGTAGTCCGAGGACTACACTTAACCAAGTTTCTGTTTGATTCTTAAGAGTAGTAACTTCAAATGTTAATTTTCCCAAAGTAGGAGGTCCGAGGACCCGGCATAATTAAGGTTCTGTTTAACAAATGACAAGATATCAATTTTTACAAGGTTTGTGGTCCGAGGACTACACTTAACCAAGTTTCTATTTGATTCTTAAGAGTAGTAATTGGAAACTCCTGAGGTATTAATAACTGTGAATTGAGTATAAAAAAAAATATACTTTATTAATAGTAATACCTTCGCAGGTTATTTACATTCCATGGGCGCGGTACAATTCTTTCATCTAGATCAGCTAGCCGAAACGACCTTATACCCGCTACTGAAACAATGCGATAGGGGCCTTCCCAATTTGGTCCTAGCTTACCCCAAGTTGGGTTCCTAGAAGTGCCCACAACTTTTCTTAGTACAAGATCCCCAAGCGCGAGTGGCCTTAGCTTTACCTGGGCATCATATCCCCGTTTAAGTTTTTGTTGATAATAAGCCATCTGGACCATGGCTGCCTCGCGTCGTTCTTCAAGTAAATCAAGACCTCTTTCCAGGAGTCCATCGTTGTTCTCTGGGTTAAAAGAACTCGTCCTCAGGGTGGGAAAGCCAGATTCCAGGGGTATCACCGCCTCGGCTCTATAAGTCATAGAGAATGGTGTTTCTCCCATGGACTTGCGCGGTGTAGTCCGATACATCCACAGGACATGTGGGAGTTCTTCTACCCATCTGCCTTTTGCGTCGTCTAACCTTTTCTTCAGCCCACTGACTATGACCTTGTTAATGGCCTCGGCTTGCCCATTTTCCTGAGGATAAGCTGGGGTGGAGTATCTGTTTATGATGCCCATATCACCGCAATACTTCCTAAAAGCCTTGCTGTCAAATTGAACGCCATTGTCTGATATAAGTGTATGTGGTATTCCGAATCTAGTGACGATGTTTTTCCAAACAAACTTCTTGGAATCAACGTCTCTGATGTTTGCTAAGGGCTCAGCCTCGACCCATTTAGTAAAGTAATCCGTCCCCACGAGCAGCCATTTTTTGTTACCTGCTGCCCTCGGAAATGGCCCAACTATGTCCAATCCCCACTGTGCGAAAGGCCAAGGACTGGAGAGGGGGTTAAGAACCCCTCCAGGTTGATGAATATTAGGGGCGAACCTCTGGCATTGATCACATTTCCTGGTGTAGTCTTGAGCCTCCCTTTGCATATTGGGCCACCAATAACCCTGAGTCAGAGCCTTGTGGGCTAAGGATCTCCCCCCGGTGTGGCTGCCACAAATCCCTTCATGCAGTTCTTCCAGAAGCCCTTCCGTTGAGTCAGGGTGCACACACAACAAATACGGTCCTGAAAAGGATCGTTTATATAGCTTCTGATCCTCGGACACCCAGAAGCGTGGCGCCTTTCGACGTATCTTATCAGCTTCAGATTTGTCCTCGAGAAGGATGTCATTCTTAAGAAAAGATACGACCGGGTCTATCCAACTAGGTCCAGGCCTTATCAGATGAATGTGAGGTGCGTTGACAACGGTAAGAGTAGGTTCTAGCAAATCCTCGACGAGGATAACCCTGGGCAAGCCTTGAGCCGAAGTCGTTGCCAGCGTGGCTAAGGAGTCTGCATGGGTGTTTCCACTCCGAGAGATGTGATCTAAGACGAAGGAGTCAAATTCAATTTGCTGACGCTTGACCTGGGCCAAATATTCTTGCATCCTTGGATCTCTAGCCTTCATGGTCCCCGTGACTTGGCCGACCACCAGCTGAAAGTCCGAGAACACATGGATTTCTTTTCCACCCATCCTATGTACCATTTTCATGTCTACTAAGAGTGCTTCATACTCGGCCTCATTATTAGTAGTCGAGAATGCCAATCTCAGAGATTTTTCGAAGACAATTTCCTCAGGGGACATCAGGACAAGCCCAACACCTGACCCTCTCTGATTAGCTGCTCCATCCACATACTCTTTCCAAGTGGGAGGTACTGTAGATGTGATCACACCAACTGATTTCTCATCCGTGCGCGCTTTTTTCAGAGTTTCTTCCAGCAATGGTTCGGCAAACTCTGCCACTAAGTCAGCGAGGACATGGCCCTTCACCGAGGTGCGAGGCTTGTATTTAACGTCAAAAGTCCCCAGGATGGTCCCCCACTTTGCCACCCTGCCTGAGTAGTCGGCGCTACGTAGCACTGCCTTGAGGGGCAATTGGGTTAGAACCACTAGAGTGTGGGACTGAAAATAATGAGGAAGCTTTCGCGTGGCATGAACTACGGCCAGAAGCGCTTTCTCCAAGGGTAGATAACGCACCTCGGTATCATTTAAAGACTTACTAACGTAGTATACCGGTCTTTGCACCCCATTATCATCCTTTATGAGGACAAGGCTGACCGCGTGGACGGCCACTGCCAAATAAGCAAACAAAATCTCATGCGCCTCCGGGCGAGACAGAATGGGTGGCTGAGAAAGATATTGCTTAAGCTGTTGGAAAGCTAACGCGCAGTCTTTCGTCCATTGAAACCCTTTCCACTTGTTCAACAACTGGAAGAAAGGACGACACCGGTCAGCTGACCGAGATATGAATCTGTTCAATGCGGCAATCATTCCAGTTAATTTTTGGATTTCTTTTGGGTTCCGAGGAGGCTGCAAGTCTTGAATAGCCTTAACCTGCGCTGGGTTTACCTCTATGCCTCTATGAGTAATCATGTATCCCAAGAATTTTCCAGACCCCACGCCAAAAGAGCACTTTGAGGCGTTAAGGCACAGCTTGTACTTTCTCAGCACTTGAAAGGTGTCGGCCAGATCGTTCACATGTGAGGGTATTGTTTTGCTCTTCACCACCATATCATCCACATATACTTCAATGGTCTTCCCTAGTTGCTGTTCGAACATTCTAGTCATCATCTTTTGGTATGTAGCCCCAGCATTCTTCAAACCAAACGGCATGACCTTATAGTGGTAATTCCCTGTCGGAGTAATGAAAGCAGTCTTCTCTTGATCCTCCAACGCCAAGGGAATCTGATGGTAACCCTGGAAGGCGTCCAAAAAACTCATCCGAGGATGTCCGACAGTGGCATCCACTAGTTGATCAATCACGGCATTGGGAACGAATCCTTGGGACAGGCCTTGTTCAGATCAGTGAAGTCCATACATACCCTCCACGTTCCATTCTTCTTTTTAACCACAACCGTATGCACCAACCATTCAGGGTAGAAAACTTCTTTGATAGCCCCGGCCCTCTTGAGTTTGAGCACCTCTTCCTTCACAGCCTCGGAGTGTTCCTTAGAAGAACTCTGAGGTGGCTGCCTTCTCGGGACAATGGCTGGGTTGACATTTAAATAATGACAAATGAAGCTCGGATCTACGCCTGGAGCCTCATAAGGATCCCATGCGAAAACATCGATGTTGTTTTTCAAAAATTTCTACAACTCCAACTTCTCTTGGTGCGGCAAAAGTACACCGACTTGAAAGAACCTCTCTAGGTCGTCGGCTATCGGAAACTTCTCTAACTCCTCACAATGTGTCTCCTCTCCTGTCACCACCCCAGGTGCACCAAGGGCTATTAATTGCTATAAGTCTTTGACGATCACAGCCGAAGACTCGGCCTCTGTCTGGTGCAGCACTGCAGCAGATATGCATTGCCTTGCCACCGATTGACTGCCGATGATCTCTTCCACATACTCCCCCAAGGGGAATTTAACCTTAACATGCAAGGTAGAGGAGACAGCTCCCAGAGCATGCAGCCATGGCCTGGCGAGGATGGCTGTATATGGGGAGTACGCATCAACCACAATAAAATCCACCTCAACAGTTTCTGAACCAGATTGCACGGGCAAACGAATCTGTCCCTTTGGCACAACGGCTTTTCCTTCGAAGCTTATAAGTGGCGAATCATAAGGAGTGAGATCCTCCAACTTCAACATTAGCCCCTTGAATAAATCAGGGTACATGATATCTGCACCGCTGCCCTGATCAATCATCACCCTCCTCACGTCATAATTCCCTATCCTAAGAGTGACCACAAGAGCGTCGTCATGGGGTTGAATGGTACCAGCCTTATCCTCCTCGGAAAATCCCAAGACGGATAAATTTACCTTCAACCTCTTCGGCCTGCAGCCTGCCTCCTCGGCCTGAGAGTGGGAAACCGCCATCACCCTAGTGGGACTTGAGCCGGTCCTACCAGGTGCAACGAAGATAACATTAATTGTTCCCAATGCCGGCCGAGATGGATTGTTCCTCTGGTTATTTGAGCCAGCTTGACTGCCCTGCCCAGTAGGTTGACATAAGTGCTGCTTCAATTTTCCTTCACTGACAAGCTGCTACAAGTGGTTCCAAAGGGTCCGACAGTTCTCAGTAGTGTGGCCCACATCCTGATGGTACTGACAAAAGAGGTTCTGATTCCTCTTCGCCGGGTCCCCTGCCATCTTACTAGGCCACCTAAAGAAGGGCTCCTTACGAACTTTCTCCAGTAGTTGATGCACTGGTTCTCGGAACACAGTGTTTATGGCCTGAGGTGCTGCCGAGTCGGACTGCCCGAAATAATCTCTCCTTGGCTTGTTGTTGTGGTACCTATCCGACCTGAAATCCCTTCTCTCCTGCGGGATAACCTTCTCCTTTCCCTTTCCTTGATGATGGTCTTCCTCTACCCTTTTGTATTCATCAATACGATCCATAAGGCGACGTACGCTGCGGACGAGCTTTTTGGTCAAAGACTTTCTCAGGTCGTGGTCAGTAGGAAGACCTACCTTAAAGGTATTAAGCGCCACCTCATCAAAGTTACCATCTATCTCATTAAACATCTCCCAATACCGGTCGGAGTATGCTTTCAGCGTCTCCCCTTCCTTCATGGTCATGGATAGCAACGAGTCCAATGGCCGAGGGACTCTGCTACACGTAATGAACCGCGAAGCGAATGCCCTAGTTAGCTCCCCAAACGAACCTATAGACCCCGATTTAAGGCCGTTGAACCACCTCATAGCCACAGGTCCCAAGCTAGAAGGGAAAACTTTACACATCAAGGTCTCGTTGTGAGAGTGCACCGCCATCCTCTGGTTAAAGTGACTCACGTGCTCCACCGGATCAGTCCGGCCATTGTAGATGGTAAAGGTGGGCTGGGTAAACTTCCTGGGAAGCCTCCCTTTCTCAATCCTTCGTGAAAACGGCGATTTGGAGAGTTAATGCAACGCCCTACTCATAGCATCGTTGCCTAAGCCCCTAGAAGGAAGCTTCTTACGTTTGCGAGCTGGCTGGTCGTCCTCCTCACCGGAGGACATTGCGCTGGGGGGGGGGGGAGGAGCGCGACCTTGAGCTGTAGCCACCTCCCCTAACCTCCTCTAAGGAAGGATTGGATGAGGATGGTGAAGACCTACGTCTAGCGCGGCATAGCTTTCTCTTCAAACCGTTGATATCCTTCTGCATGGCTTTAGAACCATCCTCGTGGGTGGTGCTACCCCCACCATGAGTATGGCTAGCCCCGGGGTATTCTGTATGGACACTTCCCTCACGATCCCTTCGACGTTCAAGATGCTCGAAATGATCCTCCAGTTGTGACCCCTGTGATTCTGCATGGTGAGAACCTAAGCCTGCCATAGTATCCCTACTTCTCCTAGACTAGGTTCCCCACAGACGGCGCCAATTGTAAGTGCACAATTGCACCTGGACCCAGGAACAGCTACGGGCTCAGGCCCAATGAGCCTTAAACAATAGAAATTTGTAGAGTGTGGGCTTGAAACCCAGGTTAGAAGTATTGAGGATTTGATAACAAGCTAAGAACTATAAGCACTTGTAAACAACAAACAACTATTGTAAATAAACCTCCTCGGACGTAAGCCGAGAGCTCTTTTTCTATTATTTCTCTTTCTTTTTCTCCCGAGTACAAAAGATCCCCCTCTTTTTGTTCTAGGTACCCCCCTTAAATACTTCTCTTCCTAATCCACGTGTTGCTCCAACCCCCTCCCCCTAGATATTTCTTTTCTTAGTGCCTTTGAATAGTGACCAGAAGTTTCCACCCCACTGTTCAGGGGTCACTTCCCCATTAATGCGGCCAAGGAGGTAAGTGCAGAGTCTTTATTGTGGAGGTGACAGCCTTTACCCTTGGTGTTTCTCAAATATCGGTACCTCCAGGACATTCAAGGGTTCTCCCTTTTAACCACCAGTCTTCACGGAGTTGTGCCTTGACCTTTATAACGAAGTCCCAAGTTCTCCTGAATCTGTCCGAGGAGAAAACCACCCTCGGATGGGTCCTCGGACCCTCGGCGTATGGGCCGATCCGCAATACTAACAAATTCTTAACTCAAGACTAGGTTGGCCTTCCTTGTCATAGCCCATAGGCCCATATACCCACTTGGGTCCTTTTACTCCCCACAAGGGTATTTTAGAAAAAAAAATCTGGATTGTCCTTTAGTTTTTTTTTTCAAATTTATATTTTTTTTAGATAAACGTGGAGTGTTTAACTTCTTTTTCTATTTAAAAATAAATAAATGTATAGTTACTTTAAAGAAGTGGGTTAGTGGAAGAGTGTTCCTATTTTGTAGGTAATATTTTAGTGAAAGTTAGACATGTATTTTTACCAAACTATCCTTTAGTTTTGTCTCTACTTAAACCTAGGGGTGTAGGGGTATTTTGGAACATAAAAAATCTGGTCCAAATAAGGGTAGCCGCTTAAATAATAGTATAGATATATATTATATACTACTATTTAATCGGCTGCTCTAGTTTGGACCAGATTTTTTTTGTTCCAAAATACCCTTACACCCCTAGGTTTAAGTAGAGACAAAACTAAATGATAGTTTGGTAAAAATACATGTCTAACTTGCACTAAAACATTGCCTACAAAATAGGAACACTCTTCCACTAATCCACTTCTTCAAAATAACTATACGTTTATTTTTTTTAATAGAAAAATAAGTTAAATAACCCACGCTGTTTTTTTCCTTAAAAAAAAAAAAAACCTTATATTTATCCAAAAACAAAACAAAATATTAAAAAAAAAACTACTAATAGTTTAAAAAAAAAAAACTAAACTACTAAATAGATATATACACTTATAAATTAGATTCTCAATATAAAAATTATATATATGAAATAAAAAACACTTTTTTTTTGCTACGACCACTAAAAAAGAAAGAAAGTCTCATCGCACGCACGTAGCGCGTGTGATGAGCCTAGTATATATAAAGAATTTGTATTAAAAAAAGAAGGGATGGATTAGTGTTTTAATATTTTTGGTAAATAGTGGTAATGCATTAAATTAAAGAAAAATAAGTTTTTGACAAAATAGCTCAGCCTTATTGCCAAGGTCTTGTAACTTATCTAGTTGGCATCTTTTACATTTTTCGTGATATCAAGTGTTCAAATCCCTCTTCTCTATTGTAACTATTGAATTATATATATATATATATATATATATAATGAGTAATGCTACAACCACAAACTATTTTACAACATTTTTTGTATCTCTAGCATTATTCGTTAATGATCAAAAAATTCTCTAACATTGTCAGTGGATTATAAAAATTTAAAAGAAATATCAAAAAACAAAATTACATGTTTGAAGAGCTCCAAGTTTAGTAAGAACATCCGTTCGTTGATTGGATCTACATTAGACATGATCAATCTCTTGTTTTGGAAAGTATTCAAGAGGCTCCTACAGTCAGTTATAGTTCCATTAGAGGATTTTTACTAAGATTATTCTTCAAAAGTTGAAAAACGATCTTTGCATCAAGTTCCACATTGATGTTACTGATGCCAAACTTTGAGGCTAAAAAGTCATGTATGAGATCCCAGGGTTCAACCATCCATCACACTTTGTCATGTGTTCACTCAATATATAGCAAAACCTTTTAACTAGTTCCCCTTACTATATATCTGAGTAATCATCCCTCTACACGGGATAGATTTTCAAAGAAATACACATTTGTGTTGTGTTTAGCTCATTCTGTGGGAGGTTTAATTAAATATTTAACGTGTATAATGATATCACTTGGTTTGTACCCCCACATTTAAGCATAGGGCAAAAACTCAACTACTTTCCTTACACAAGCTTCAAGAATTTTTCTTCTCATAATTTAAAAATTAAAAAAAAAACAAATAAATAAAAGCTTCATGAATTTTGGATCAAGGACTCTCTTTGGGAACAATTTATTAAGTTTTTTGTTGAAATTATGCTAAAATATATTTGTATTTTTGAAAAGTAAAAAACTACTGTAAAAGCGAAGAAAATGTTTATGCTTGATATTACTTTTACGTAGGTGACGATCTTTTATTATTTTTCTCTTTTGTCGACTTGCAGGTAAATTTGTATATTAAGTTTTACGACTTTTGATTGAAAAGCTTATCATTTCTTGTATCTTTCCATTATAATGGAAATACTAATGGGTGTTCAGAAAATAAGACATTCAATCAGTCGAACTATGATATTAATAAACTAATAAAGATATACTCATCATTTATTCAGTAAAGCATATATTATTGTTTCCCACCATTTATTTAATTCTGGTTCATTTTCACCATTTACTATAGATGTTATCTTAATTATCAAATTTGGCACTTACTTTTTTCTATCTGTTACTCAAAAATTTTTGGCTTGATTGGAATTTGTCAGCTTTTGGATTATTTTTGTTAAAAATTGTTGGCTCAATTGTATATTTAGTTCTTAACTTTTGAATTTTGTTTCAAAATCATTATTATACTTAAAAATGTTTCAAAAAGATCTTTAATGACATCTGATAGACATAAAATACTAAAATGTTATTATAGAAACAAGAATTCATTAAATTGAAACTACTTCAATGACGTGAAGCCCTTGACGTGGCATAAATTATGTTTACTATGTTATTAATGTGGGGAGTAAAAGGGTCCTAACAGGTATATGGGTCTTTGGGCCATACTAAGGAAGGCTGACCTACCCTTGAGTTTGAAACCTCTTAGTACCTCGGGCCCGCTCATGCGCCGAGGACCCGAGGACCAATCCGAGGTTGATTTTATTCTCGGATGAGCATAGAAGAATCAGCAACGTTATCATAAAAGTTCATAAACAACACGACGGAGACCAACGGTTAAGAGGGGTGAACCCCTGGATGTCCTAGAAGCACCGGTGTTTGAAAAGTACTAAAGGCTGCCACCTCCACATTAAAGACCCTTCATCTACCACCTTAGCCGCATTAATGGGGAAGTGACACCTGAACAGTGGAAGGGAAACTTCTGGTTACTATTCAAGGGCACTAGGAAGAAAAATATCTAGGTCAAAGGGAGGTGAAGGCAACACGTGTAACAATTATCAAATTGAGTAGTATTTAAGGAGAGGTCTGGAACAAAGAGAAGGGGTCCCATTTTTAGAATCTAAAGAGAAAAAAAGAAGGAAGAAAAGAAAGGAAACTTATATATAAGAACAGTCCTCGGCTCATATCCGAGGAGGTGGAGTTATAACATTTCTTATTATTTTTGAGCGTTTACAGCCTTTTAACTTGACCTATATTCCTTAAACGCTTCTAACCTGGGTTTTACCGCCCACACTCTACAAATTCATATTGTTTAAGGCTAATTGGGCCTGAGCCCATCACTGTTTTTAGGGCCAGGTGCAATTGTGCACTTACAATTGGCGCCGTCTGTGGGAATCTAGTCTAGAAGTAGTAGGGATATCATGGCAGGCTTAGGCGCTCACCATGCAGAGTCACAGGGATCGCAGCCTGAAGATCATTTCGAGCGCCTCGAACGTCGAAGGGATCGTGAAGGAAGCGTCCATTCAGAGTACCTAAGGGCTAGCCATACTCATGGTGGGGCTAGCACCACCCATGATGATGGTTCTAGAGCCATGCAGGAGGAGATCAACCGCTTGAAGAGGAAGTTGCGCCATGCCAGGCGTAAGTCTTCACCGCCCTCGTCTGATCCCTCCTCTGAGGAAGGTAGGGGAGGTGACTATGACTCAAGAACGCGCTCACCCCCCAGTTCAGCGTCCTCTGGTGAAGAGGATGATCAGCCAGTTCGCAAGCGCAGGAAGGTTCCTTCCAGGGGCTTAGGCAACGACGCTATGAGCAGGGCGTTGCACCAGCTCTCCAAATCTCCATTTTCACGGAGGATTGAGAAGGGGAGGCTTCCCAGGAGATTTACTCAGCCCACCTTTACCATCTACAATGGCCGGACTAATCCGGTGGAACACGTGAGTCACTTCAACCAAAGGATGGCCGTACACTCTCACAACGAGACGCTGATGTGTAAGGTTTTCCCTTCTAGCTTGGGACCTGTGGCCATGAGGTGGTTCAACGGCCTTAAGTCAGGATCCATAGGTTCATTTGGGGAGTTGACTAGGTCATTCGCTTCGCGGTTTATTACTTGTAGCAGAGTCCCTCGATCATTGGACTCGCTGTTGTCCATGACCATGAAAGAGGGGGAGACACTGAAAACATACTCCGACCGTTACTGGGAGATGTTTAATGAGATAGATGGCGACTTCGATGAAGTGGCGTTGAATACCTTTAAGGTAGGTCTTCCTACAGACCACGACTTGAGAAAGTCTTTGACGAAAAAACCTGTCCGCAGCGTACGTCGCCTTATGGATCGCATTGACGAGTATAAGAGGGTAGAGGAGGACCAACAGCAAGGAAAGGGAAAGGAGAAAGTTATCCCGCAGGAGAGAAGGGATTTCAGGTCGGACCGATACAATAATAGTAGGCCGAGGAGAGATTATTTCGGACAGTCCAACTCGGCAGCACCTCAAGCTGTAAATACAGTATTTCGAGAGCCAGTACATCAATTACTGGAGAAAGTTCGTAAGGAACCCTTCTTCAGGTGGCCTAGTAAGATGGCAGGGGACCTTACTAAGAGGAATCAAAACCTCTTTTGTCAATACCATCAAGAGGTGGGCCATACCACCGAGAACTGTCGGACCCTTTGGAACCATTTGGAGTAACTCGTCGGTGAAGGAAAGTTAAAGCAGCATCTGTGCCAGCCTACCGGGCAGAACAGTCAAGTTGCCTCAAGCAATCAGAGGAATAACTCCTCTCGGCCAGCATTGGGAACCATCAATGTCATCCTTGCTGCGCCTGGCAGGACCGGGTCAGGCCCGACTAGGGTGATGGCAGTCTCTCGTTCTCAGGCTGAGAGGGAAGGAAGTAGGCCGAAGAGGCTGAAGGTTATTTTGCCAGTTTTGGGATTTTCCGAGGAGGATAAGGCCGGTACTATTCAGCCCCATGACGATGCCCTTGTGGTTACCCTAAGGATAGGAAATTACGACGTCAAAAGGGTAATGATAGACCAGGGCAGCGGTGCAGATATCATGTACCCTGATCTATTTAAGGGGCTAAGATTGAGGGTGGAAGACCTGACTCCTTATGATTCGCCCCTCATAAGCTTTGAAGGGAGATCTGTTATGCCGAGAGGACAAATTCGTTTGCCCGTTCAATCCGGCTCAGAAACGGTGAAGGTGGATTTCATTGTTGTCGATGCATATTCTCCATATACGGCCATCCTCGCCAGGCCTTGGTTGCATGCGTTGGGGGCTGTCTCCTCTACCTTGCATGTCAAGGTCAAGTTCCCCTCGGGGGAATGCGTTGAGGAAATCCTCGGCAGCCAATCGGTAGCCAGGCAGTGCATATCAGCTGCAGTATTGCACCAGACGGAAACTGAGCCTTCGGCTTTGGTCACCAAAGGCTTATAGCAGTTAACGTCCCCTGACGCATCTGGAGTGCTGCCAGGAGAGGAGACACATTGTGAGGAATTAGAGAAATTCCCAGTTGCCGATGACCCGGAGAGGTTCTTCCAAGTTGGTACACTTTTGCCATACCAGGAGAAGATGGAATTGATAGAATTTTTGAGGAAAAATGTCGACGTCTTTGCATGGGATCCTTACGAGGCTCCAGGTGTTGATCCGAGCTTCATTTGTCATCACTTAAATGTCAACTCGGCCGTTGTCCCAAGAAGGCAGCCACCTCGGCGCTCTTCCAAGGAACATTCTGAGGTCGTAAAGGTGGTCAAACTTAAGAAGGCTGGGGCTATCAAAGAAGTTTTCTACCCTGAGTGGTTGGCTCATACTGTCGTAGTCAAGAAGAAGAATGGAACGTGGAGGGTATGTGTGGACTTCACGGACCTGAACAAGGCCTGTCCCAAAGATTCGTTCCCTATGCCGCGTATTGATCAATTGGTGGATGCCACCGTCGGACATCCTCGGATGAGTTTCTTGGACGCTTTCCAGGGTTACCATTAGATTCCCCTGGCGTTGGAGGATCAAGAGAAGACTGCTTTCATTACTCCGGTAGGAAATTATCACTATAAGGTCATGCCATTCGGTTTGAAGAATGCTGGGGCTACCTATCAAAGGATGATGACCAGAATGTTTGAACAGCAGATGGGGAAAACCATCGAAGTTTACGTGGACGACATGGTGGTGAAAAGCAAAACAATACCCTCACACGTAAAGGATTTGTCTGACACTTTTCAAATTCTAAGAAAATACAGGTTGCGCCTCAACGCCTCAAAGTGTTCTTTCGGCGTGGGGTCTGGAAAGTTCTTGGGATATATGATTACTCATAGAGGTATAGAGGTAAATCCCTCGCAGGTCAAGGCTATCCAGGACTTGCAGCCCCCTCGGAACCCAAAGGAAATTCAAAAGTTAACAGGAATGATAGCCGCTTTGAATCGATTCATATCTCGGTCAGCCGATCGTTGTCGTCCTTTCTTTCAGTTGTTGAACAAGTGGAAAGGGTTTAAATGGTCCGAGGACTGCGAGTTAGCTTTTCAACAACTCAAGCATTATCTTTCTCGGCCGCCTATTCTCTCTCGTCCAGAGGCTCATGAGATTTTATTTGCTTACCTGGCAGTGGCCGTCCACGCGGTCAGCCTGGTCCTGATAAGGGATGATAACGGAGTGCAAAGACCGGTATATTACGTTAGCAAATCGTTGGGTGATGCCGAGGTGCGTTATCTACCTTTGGAAAAAGCACTTCTGGCCGTTGTTCATGCCACGCGAAAGCTTCCCCATTATTTTCAGTCCCATACAGTGGTCGTTCTGACCCAATTGCCTCTCAAGGCAGTGCTACGCAGTGCCGACTACTCAGGAAGAATAGCAAAGTGGGGGACCATCCTGGGGGCTTTTGACGTTAAATACAGGCCTCGCACCTCGGTGAAGGGTCAGGTCCTCGCTGACTTGGTGGCGGAGTTTTCTGAGCCATTGATGGAGGAAACTCTAGGAGACTTCCCCATGGGTGAAAAATCAGTTGGTGTGATCACAGCGGCAATATCTCCGATCTGGAAAGTGTATGTGGATGGGGCAACCAATCAGAGAGGGTCTGGTGTTGGACTTCTTCTGATCTCCCCCGAGGAAATTGTCTTTGAAAAATCTATGAGATTGGCGTTCTCGGCCACTAATAATGAGGCTGAGTACGAAGCAGTCTTGGTGGGAATGAGAATGGTGCACAGAATGGGTGGGAAAGATGTCTGCGTCTTCTCGGACTCTCAGCTGGTGGTTGGCCAGGTCATGGGAACCATGGAAGCCAGAGATCCAAGAATGCAGGAGTATTTGGCCCAGGTCAAACGTCAGCAGGCTGAGTTTGACTCCTTTGTCTTGGTTCAAATCTCTCGGACTGGAAACACCCATGCAGACTCCTTAGCTACGCTGGCAACGACCTCGGCTCAAGTTTTACCTAGGGTTATCCTTATCGAGGATTTACTAGAACCCACTCTTGTCACCACCAATGCGCCTCGCATTCATCTCATAAGACCTGGGCATAGTTGGATGGACCCGGTCATATCCTTTCTTAGGAATGATGTTCTCCCTGAGGACAAATTAGAAGCAGATAAGGTACGACGAAAAGCACCACGTTTCTGGCTGTCCGAGGATCAGAAACTATATAAACGATCCTTTTCAGGACCGTACTTGTTGTGTGTACACCCAAACTCAACCGAAGGGCTTCTGGAAGAACTGCATGAAGGGATTTGTGGCAGCCACACTGGGGGGAGATCCTTAGCCCACAGAGCTTTGACTCAGGGCTACTGGTGGCCCAATATGCAAAGAGAGGCTCAAGATTACGCCAAGAAATGTGATCAATGTCAGAGGTTCGCCCCCAATATCCATCAACCTGGAGGAGTCCTTAACCCCCTTTCCAGCCCTTGGCCCTTCGCACAGTGGGGACTAGATATAGTTGGACCATTTCCGAGGGCCATAGGCAACAAAAGATGGCTTTTAGTGGGAACAGACTATTTCACTAAATGGGTTGAGGCCGAGCCCTTGGCAAATATTAGGGATGTTGATTCCAAGAAGTTCATTTGGAAAAATATTATTACTAGATTCGGCATACCACACACGCTTGTTTCTGACAATGGTGTTCAATTTGACAGCAATGCGTTTAGGCAATATTGTGGTGACATGGGTATCATAAACAGGTACTCCACCCCATCTTATCCTCAAGGAAATGGCCAGGCCGAGGCTGTTAACAAGGTCATTGTCAACGGGTTGAAGAAAATGTTGGATGATGCGAAAGGTAGATGGGTAGAAGAACTCCCTCACGTTCTGTGGACATACCGAACCACACCGCGCAGGTCCACTGGAGAAACGCCATTTTCTATGGCTTATGGAGCCGAGGCGGTGATACCTCTGGAATCTGGTTTTCCCACCCTAAAGACGAGTTCTTTTAATACCGAGAGCAATGATGGGTTCCTGGAGAAAAGTCTTGACTTACTTGAAGAACGACGTGAGGCAGCTATGGTCCAGATGGCTTATTACCAACAAAAACTTAAACGGGGATATGATGCCCACGTGAAGCTGAGGCCACTAGCACCTGGTGATCTTGTGTTAAGAAAGGTTGTTGGCACCGCTAAGAACCCAGCCTAGGGCAAACTAGGACCCAATTGGGAAGGCCCCTATCGTATCATTTCAGTAGCAGGGATAGGATCTTATCGGCTAACTGATTTAGATGAAAATATTGTACCACGGCCGTGGAATGTAAATAACCTACGAAGGTATTATTATTAATAAAGTTTACTGCTGTTTTTACTTAATAAAAAATTATTAATATTTCATGAATTTCCAAGCAACAATTCTTAAGACTCAAACAGAAACTTGGTTAAGTGTAGTCCTCGGACCACCAACCTTGTGGAAATTGATGTCTCATCATTTGTTAAACAGAACCTTAGTTATGCCGGGTCCTCGGACCTCCTACTTTGGGAAAATTAACATTTGAAGCAACAATTCTTAAGACTCAAACAGAAACTTGGTTAAGTGTAGTCCTCGGACCACCAACCTTGTGGAAATTGATGTCTCATCATTTGTTAAACAGAACCTTAGTTATGCCGGGTCCTCGGACCTCCTACTTTGGGAAAATTAACATTTGAAGCAACAATTCTTAAGACTCAAACAGAAACTTGGTTAAGTGTAGTCCTCGGACCACCAACCTTGTGGAAATTGATGTCTCATCATTTGTTAAACAGAACCTTAGTTATGCCGGTCCTCGGACCTCCTACTTTGGGAAAATTAACATTTGAAGCAACAATTCTTAAGACTCAAACAGAAACTTGGTTAAGTGTAGTCCTCGGACCACCAACCTTGTGGAAATTGATGTCTCATCATTTGTTAAACAGAACTTTAGTTATGCCAGGTCCTCGGACCTCCTACTTTGGGAAAATTAACATTTGAAGCAACAATTCTTAAGACTCAAACAGAAACTTGGTTAAGTGTAGTCCTCGGACCACCAACCTTGTGGAAATTGATGTCTCATCATTTGTTAAACAGAACCTTAGTTATGCCGGGTCCTCGGACCTCCTACTTTGGGAAAATTAACATTTGAAGTAATAATTCCTTAAGACTCAAACAGAAACTTGGTTAAGTGTAGTCCTCGGACCACCAACCTTGTGGAAATTGATGTCTTGTCATTTGTTAAACAGAACCTTAGTTATGCTGGGTCCTCGGACCTCCTACTTTGGGAAAATTAACATTTGAAGTAATAATTCCTTAAGACTCAAACAGAAACTTGGTTAAGTGTAGTCCTCGGACCACCAACCTTGTGGAAATTGATGTCTTGTCATTTTTTAAACAGAACCTTAGTTATGTCGGGTCCCTGGACCTCCTACTTTGGGAAAATTAACATTTTTAAATTACCACTGAATAAATGATCTAAAGGATCAAAGGTAAGGTTGGATCAATCTTGTCCTCAGACCGGAAACTTGGTTGAAGTTAATTCCTTATCGCGGCAGGAAATTGGTACCTCATTGTTTGCATCTTTAAGTGTTAATCAAAGTGAGGTAAGGAACGATATTCGGACTTTACATTCAATTAAGAACAGAATCATGCAAGTTGATGAAGTCTACTACTTGGACCATAGACTTGGTCAAAACTAACTTCTTATTGTTCTTAGGACGCAGTGCTTTACTGTCCATTAATTCAGATCTAAAGTTTGTCCCTCTAATTGTAAAGTAAATTTATGTAAAGAACGGTCTTCGGACCTTACATCATACCAACAACAATGCTATATGTTGCAGAGGTTTAATTGTTGTTTGAAGCCTTTTGTTATTAGAGATGTTTCAAACCACGTGACCTTTTTGTTAAGTCTTTATAATATGCGCATGGCTATGTGGAGGTCATAATTGGATAATCCTTGTAGTTGGATTTGTTTACTCTAACAAACTTCAATAAAACAGTACAAAATGAACGAAGTAAAAACAAACGCGATGCGATCAAAATGTATATAAAATTGTTCTTTACTAAATTACATAACAAGTATTACATATAAGGGATAAGTATAAAGGTGGAGACTGAGAAGCCCTAATCTCGGCCCTAAGCTTCAGAAGGAGGGTCTACATGAGAAGAGCTGGGTCCTTCGGTCTTTTTCAGCTCCACTTCAAAAGGAGAAAGAATCTGTTTCCCTTTATCCGCTTCCTTTGCTGGTGGGACACTGTGTTCCAAGGCTTGGCTGAGATCCTTCTCGGCGTCCCCATCACCTTCCTTTTCTTTGTTGGAACCCAAGGGTTCTGTAGGATCGGGGATTGGCTGTAGGACCATCTGGGGCAGTGCTGGTAGAGTTGAGTCAGGGGTGGGGGTGGCAGCAGGAGCCTCCTCAATCTCCTGTATTTCCAGGGGAATCCAGACGTTCTCGGACTTCCTCAACTCCGAGGAGGGGGGAATTCCAGCTGCGTTTAGGGCTTCCCCCCAAACGTTCTGGCAGTATTCACGGCACAAGGCCGCGAAGGCCTCGGTCAGCTGCTCCTCGGTGTTGGCCACCCCTTCCTCATAGCTCGCCTGTTTGGCAGCTTGTAAAGAGCGTTGAAATGTGCTGGCTTCTCTCTTCAGCAGCGCAATTTCCTTCTCTAAATCCGAGCGTTCCCTTTGAGCTCGGGAAATCTCATCATTTTTTTCATGGAGGAGCTTGCGCTGCCCTTCTATTTGGGTCTCCATGGTTTTGAGACTTGACCTAGCACCATCTCTCTCCCTCTTTACATTAGCCACCTCCAGGACCAGCTTCTCGTTTTCAGCAAGGGCTGTCCCCAGAGACTTCTCAGTCTCCAACCTGACCTCCAGCTAGGCCCTGGCCTTCTTCCGAGTATCTTCAATAAACTTTTCAGCTACGAAGACCTCCTGAACAGCCTGCAATGAAATATGATGGGGTCAAACACAACAAAAACTTATAAGTATTGTTGAAAGTAAACTCTTCATAAGAAGGGGAAAACTTACCAGCGCCAAGTCTCTCTTCAGAGCAAGGAAAAGCTGTGGCTGGCTCATTTTTTTCCAAGGACTCCATGTCCTTGGGCAGCAAAAGAGGGCGCTCCAACACCTCGGCCAAGTGGTGGGCATGGCCATGTTGAACCGCCCTTATACTGGACTGGCAGGAGATAGGAGCGCCATCCAGCTTTAGGTCAGGGGACCAGGTGGCCGGTGCCCTGCGCACATCGGCTACTACCCCAATCTCCCCGCTCTCTACTGAACGGGCTCTACCCTTGCCTTTGTCCTGCTTTTGCTGCTGAGCCGGTGGAGGTTGGTTGCGTGGTTTCTTGGGGCCTTTGTTGGTCGCCCCTTCATCTTCCCCCTTTCTCTTTTTCTTAGGGTCCTCGGCTGGTACCTTTGGCTCAGCTGGAGGAGGGGGAAGTGGCAGAGTTTGAGGGACTTGGGTTGCCCCTGTTCTCTTCACTGTGACCCTCGCAGCTCTGTCAGTGAGAAGGTCCTTCATTCTGTCCATATCGTCCTCGGATTCGTCCTCTGGAAGTGCAACAACGAGCCCAGCAATTCCAGAGGCCTCAGCAGTATCTTCCTCCTCGTCAGAGAGTACGACAAACTGGTTCCCTCGAGGTTCGTTGTATTCTTCGAGTTGGAACTGGTCTATCTCGTCGTCTAATGTATGGGAGGAAGAGACCTGCTCTTCTGGGATAGCAGCTACCTCGGAGTGGACGGCGAGGGGAATGGCCGCTACAGGTCGTAGGTATAGGACGGTTTGAGGAGTGTCTGGGAGGTCGTGGTCGTCCAGAAAGTTCGGCCGGGCTACGTTGATCCTCCTTCGTCTTCGGTCACCGGCAATTATAGCGTTGTCTATCTCCTGGAAGTCCGAGGAGATGGGATCGTATCCAAGGATCAGGTGAGCGGCTCGGAGCTGCCGGTCTGCGCTAACAAACACCTCAGACCGAAGTACCCGGTTTAAGTCGGCAACGTTGCAAAGACTCAAACGAGGACGCACGTGTTGCTTGTCTGCAAGAAAAGATGAGAGATTAAACAACGTGGTCAGATTCACACAATAAGAGATAAAGGCAAACAAATAAAAATATATCTAAATGTGCAAGTTTGTTAGTGTTGAGGGAGTTTTTGGGTGGGGAGGTTAGTCCTCAGGTGTCGCACCTGGATCCCCCCACTGTACTGGGCAGTGGAGACCGTCGTGCCAGTTTCCAGAGACGATCAGGTAGTCGTCCTTCATGCCTTTGTTGGACTTGGGCAAGCAGGAGATTAGCCTAACGACACTGGATCGGGACTTAAGGTAATAACCTACGTTGGACAGTTTATGGGCTTCGTACAGAAAAACAACGTCGTGCCATGTGAGATTTAAACCCATTTGTTCATTTAAGGCATCGACGCTACCCAAAACTCTAGGGAAGGCATTGATCGGGACACAACCGATGGTTGCGAAGATATTCCCTCATTACAGGTTTCATTGGGAGGGTCATCCCGCCTTCTATAAAGGCTATCATTGGGATTATGACCTCTCCCTCCTTCCTAGAACCGGCCACGGCCCCCGCCGGGCAATATTTCAAGCCTACGTCACTGGGAATGTGGTATTTGGCTCTGAAGCCTTCCATTTCGGCGGCAGTATCAACAAGACACTTAAATTTACCCATTAGAAAGGAATGAAAGGCTGGACTCTAGAGAGGGAGGTGTCTACTAAGACAGCCGAGGACAAAATCCGAGGATAAAAGGTTAAGAATGAAATGAGCAATGAGTAAGAACTTACGGAGTTTGAGGATATGCAACTTTCCACGGTTTTCTAAAGGCGAAATATGATTGTTGATGTTTTGATGGGATCAGTCCCTGGCAAATTAAATGAAGGCGCAGGTTCCCGAAGCGTCACGACGTGCGGAATGGCGGCCTCGAAATTAGTTTTGTCCCGCCTAAATTTTCGTGGGGCAATAAGGGCCGTTGGATGCCCATCTCACCGTTGAACGTGGGGACAAAGTGTAACTTACAGTAATAAATGCGCGCGTTTTGAAAATGAAACCGCCAATTGGTATCCTCCGGTACGCGAAACGGTTTACACACGTGCGATCCTTCATGAAGGGTGCAAAATAATTTTTCTTAGGATCAAAACCCTATTTTTCTCCTCGGACGTCGAAAATTAGAATTTTGAGGGGCTATTGTGGGGAGTAAAAGGGTCCTAACAGGTATATGGGCCTTTGGGCCATACTAAGGAAGGCTGACCTACCCTTGAGTTTGAAACCTCTTAGTACCTCGGGCCCGCTCATGCGCCGAGGACCCGAGGACCAATCCGAGGTTGATTTTATTCTCGGATGAGCATAGAAGAATCAGCAACGTTATCATAAAAGTTCATAAACAACACGACGGAGACCAACGGTTAAGAGGGGTGAACCCCTGGATGTCCTAGAAGCACCGGTGTTTGAAAAGTACTAAAGGCTGCCACCTCCACATTAAAGACCCTTCATCTACCACCTTAGCCGCATTAATGGGGAAGTGACACCTGAACAGTGGAAGGGAAACTTCTGGTTACTATTCAAGGGCACTAGGAAGAAAAATATCTAGGTCAAAGGGAGGTAAAGGCAACACGTGTAACAATTATCAAATTGAGTAGTATTTAAGGAGAGGTCTGGAACAGAGAGAAGGGGTCCCATTTTTAGAATCTAAAGAGAAAAAAAGAAGGAAGAAAAGAAAGGAAACTTATATATAAGAACAGTCCTCGGCTCATATCCGAGGAGGTGGAGTTATAACATTTCTTATTATTTTTGAGCGTTTACAGCCTTTTAACTTGACCTATATTCCTTAAACGCTTCTAACCTGGGTTTTACCGCCCACACTCTACAAATTCATATTGTTTAAGGCTAATTGGGCCTGAGCCCATCACTGTTTTTAGGGCCAGGTGCAATTGTGCACTTACAATTAAGTACTATGATTAGTATCCCATTTGAGATTTGACTTTCTAACAAGCCACAAAGGAGTAATTAGTTTAGGTTTATGCAAAATATTTGAAGTCAATCAAAGATTATACCATTCTCGTTAATTTATCATGTTTGAAATGTGAAAAGACCCTTTTCCAAAACTCTTTTTCTCAATTCTCATATCCACGACCAATTTCTTGCCCCACCAAATTCCCACACAAGGTCTGAGATCTTTGACGGTGGGTTTGTATTTTGTAAATTTTTTTTTTTGTCATAGCTATTATTGTAATTTGCTTTAGAATAAAATTGTGTTGCTTTAATTTTTTTTTCTTTTTTTATACCACATAAGGAAAATTAGAGACAACAGGAGCATACTAAGGCTCCAAATAGTCAACAAAATACATAGAGGCCTGATTAACCCAACTTTAGTCAACAAATGTTTGCTATGAATATTCCTCCAATCTTCCTTGTACTCTTATGATATCTTCCAAGAGTATTGATTCCTTCCAGCTCAACTGTTGCTCAACTTATAAAATCTAATGTGACAAATTTTTTCCTTATGTAAATAGATTTTTTACCCCTTTTTTAAGGAATGTGAAAGTTTTAATTGGTGTAAAACTTTAGGCCACTTGTTACTCTAAAAATTGATTAGTATTTTAACTTAATAATAAGAACAATTTTTATAGAATAGACTCCATAGGTTGAAATTCTAGTGCTTCTTAAAATAAAAATATAAAATAAAAAGTTTAGGCCCTTCTTAAGATTTCAAAAGATGAGACCAATAATTAGCTTGCAAAGTGGATCAAGTTGAATATGGCATGGATGTTATCTCTTTTTAATTAGGTTTGGAATTTTTTTTTTCCTTTTTTTTGAGAATCCAACTAGGCTTGGATTGGACAAATGAAATTGCAACAAATTGTAAGTTCCTTTTTTGCTTTGATTAAAATATGGTTTTAGGTGTTTAAATCCAACCAGAACAATGGTGGCCTCTATGCCTCAAGTCCCCAACGCCTCCTTCCCTCTTGTCATTTTTGGAAAATATATATTTAGACATTACCTTGCCTAAGCTAAATTAGTGTAAAGAAGCACATGGTATAAAACTCTGTTGTACCATATTAAATAAGAGAAAGATGGCTCTATATGACAAGACAAACATGTCTAAATGATAACTTTTTTCTGTCCTTTGTTTGGAGAAAGAACTTGAAATTAATTCCAGATTATATAAAAGAGGAATTAGATTTGCATCAATCATGATTTCTGATTGGAGATTAGGAAAACAACTGAAAACAATTCCCCAAAAAAGATTCAAAAAAAAAAAAGTGACTCTTCACGTTGATTTGGGGCTTTTAAAACAAATCCATATATATTGTGTAAGCCCAAAATGAAAGATTTAGTTTTGGAAGCCCATATCAATTTCTCCTTATGAAAACTTCCTAATCTGGTGAATAGAAAGAAAAAAGCCCAGATGCAGACTATTATTCATATTTCGTAACTAAAAGTATCGGAGGAGAGAAAAACAGAACACGACTTGTAAGTTGTACTGAAAATCAGAAAACCAAACAGTTCAAATTTTCAAAACCCTCAACAAGTATTGGACTAAAACAGATACTCACATGATACAAAATATATATAATATATAGCAAACCTCACACCACAGACTTCAAACAAACCAACAAAAACAGAGCAGTGAACACTCTGTCTGAACTTAATTATATTGGAAACTAAGTCTTGAAAAACCTACATGGATTGTCTTGAAACGACAATCATTTGGATGTTGTCTTGGCTGTTGATGTCGGAAACGCCATCACTGCCAGGCTGCCAGCAAGGTGACCGCCAGGAAGAATTTGGGCGTTAGTAGCAGTGCTGTTAGTTAACAACCTGCGAAGTGTGAGAATGAGTGTGATGATGAGGATGACCAAGCCAAGTTTTTCAGCAGCGAGTTTAACGCCTGAACGAAACGACATTTGATCCCTGCAGTAACAAAAGAAATTTAATTGTGTGAAATACTCTGCTATATAATTAGAAATGTTTTTGTTAATAAAAAAGTTGAGCCATAGAATTTGAAGACATTGGGGTCTCAATATTGGGGTTCAACTGGCTCTCTTATAGAAATTTGGGTTCGACTGACTCTCTTATAGAAAGAGAAGACATTGCGTTTTCTCAATATTGGGCCCTAGCAATTCTGACTCTCCCAGTTGGGGCGAGGTTTGGGCCCCAGCAATTCTAATCTCCCAGAAATTGTGTATTCTTTGATCTTTCTTTTTCCAGTTCTTTTTGAGGTTTTGGGCCCCAGCAATTCTGATCTCCTAGCAATTTTTCCAGTTCTTTTTGAGGTTTCTAATCTCCCAGTAATAGGTTTTGTTCTTTTTGAGGTTTTGGGCCCCAGCAAAGGTTTCTGATCTTCCTTTTTGAGGTTTTGGGCCCCAGCAATTGTGTATTCTTTGATCTTTCGGTCAATGCCAATTTTAATTAATTCCATTTTCTTCAAACCTTTTGAGTTGATGGATTTGCGTTCGAGATTGGTTAATATTTGAAAATACCACAAATCACAATCATATATTAACAATTGACCCATACTATTTCTATCTAACGTGGGACTTAATCATTTCATTAATTAGGTAATTTATAAGTAAATGTGAAATCTATAACATTTATTAATAATGATTGTTCTTTCTCATCAAATCATAATTATATATACATATTTATATATATATTCTTTTGTATGCTCATATATCTATTACATATTATGCATAATATTTTAAACCGCTTCCTAGCATTTTGATGCCATCTCCAAGGGATTTATTTATGTAATAACTTGGTGTGTATGGGATAGAGAAACTGCCTATATTCTAAAAAATAATCAAATACTTAAAGAAGTCTAGATACTTTCATTTGTAAAATAAACCATATAAAACAAAATTTGTTCTTTAGGAGGTTTATGTTATTTAATGGGTATAATCAATAATGATGGTACTTCGTTTGTACCAAACATTGAAGCCTAAAGCAAAATACTCAGTACTCCTTTCCTTATACTAGCTTCATGAATATTTGGATCAACCACTTCCTTTTGTAAAATAAACCTGTTGGTTGTTGCGGTGTTGTCAAAATTGCCTAAGTCCTATGGAAAAAAGCACCTTCCAAGGGTTGCCAATTTCCTGGAAATAACTGTTGTCAAAACAATTTGTGCCATCCCAATACAGTAAAGGCCATGAATAAAAAAGAGAAGAAAATGTATATACTTTATATTATAGATACGCGTAGGTGATCTTTCAATATTTTTCTCTTCTGTTAACTCGTATAGTTGCAGATAAAGATATAATTTCCTAGTACTATGAAAAAAAAAATATATTAAGAAGCTTTCCATTCCTTGTTTGGATGAATTATGATATTAACAAACCAATATATACATAACTGAAACCTTTGAAACTTTCACGATTTTCCATGTTAGCATAATATTTTAAATAAAATTATTATGTTTATGATATCAATTTTCCATCCATCATAGGTTAATAAGTAGCTTTTGGAATAATTTTGAAAAAATATGAACTAAAGTGAAATTTAAAAATAAAAAATAAAAGTTGAAAATTGTTTGGTACTCTTAAATAACTTGTTTGTTTGGTTTTGAAGTAGGTAGAGGTCCTACTTCTAACTTCTAAAAAGAGGATTTGTGGGTTTTGTGTGGGACAGCTGATGCCGTCATATATGGCTTGGCATAGAGACAGTTGTGGGTTTCCTGGATTGTGTGGGGGTGGTGGTGTGAATGTGTGGGCTGTGAGCCTCGTTAAAGTCCAGTTTGGGAGGTAGAAGTCAACTTTATTTTTATCTTATAAAAAGAGGAGTGTTACAGATAATATAAGTATTATTGTATTGAGTTTATTACAAATTTAGGACTACAAACTTAGTCACAAATATAACTATTAGTGTGAGTAAATAAAGAAAAAAAAATTATAGATTTATATGAAAGTATCAAATAATCAGTTACAACCTAGCTCATAAGAAATTTATAAAAAAGGGTGTAATCTTAACATTTTATATTAGGAATGTGACCCGTTAAAGTGACAATTTTTTTTTTTTTTTTTTTTGTGTTCCCTGCTAATGTGTTAGTTAAGTTTAACTAATTGGGTAACTTATAAATTTTTATACATGCATGTAGATTTTTTTTTTGGATAAACTGATATATGTAGTTTTTAGTGTACTCATATATTTAAGGCTTTTGTGGATCAGGGTCCTCTGCAAATTATGCAAAATATTTTAAATTGATTGAGTGTGGTCCTCTAAACTCATATTTGTGAACCATTTAGATTTTAGCTTGCTTAACTCCCTCCACAAAAAAAAAGAAAATGCAAGTAGTTATAATTGATGTGTTTCACAAAATTATTCTTGATGTGTTTTATGAGATTTATATACAACAAATTCTAAGAATTCTCACTAAATTAAATAAATATATAACCACTACTAACATTATATAACTAAAAAAACTACATTAAAATTATTACTTTTTATCATTTTTTTTTCTAAAAGCAAATACACGTAAAGTTAGTTTGATATCGATTTATGTCCACATGACTAGAAAAAGGAGGATGACATGGATTATCAAACTTCTAGACCCTAGCAGTTAAAATATTTAGTTGATCAACAGTACAATTTATTGCCCTAACTTCAGCTCCCTCTATATTGATCTTACACTATGTTTAACATTTAAAAGGTTTGGCTTATTTTTAGTACTTTTTTAACTGAACATGTCATTTTGTTTCAAATATACAATGACAAGTGGTAGTGAGTTTTAATTTCCACATTTTCTTTAGTTAATAGGTGATGTGGCAACCTCTCATTAAAACAAAAAGAAATTTCAGTTAAAAAAGTACTGGAAGTAAACCACATCTAAATTTAAATGGTATTTTGACTTGCTCCCTAAAACTTTATAATATCCATGTTGATGTAACCTTTTCAATAAAACACAAGTATTTAACAATCATTTGCCCCAAAAAAAAAAAAGAATAAGAAGAAGAGAAAGTATTTAATTTACCAATAATAAAATGCTTTAAAAACACTTTGACTATGTTTTACATCCTTAGACAAGGAAGAAAAGGATATCTCAAATGTATTGTGATTGTTCTTGAAAATAACAATGTTTGTGATGCAATTGTCATGCAGGATATGTTTAATTCTATGGTCATGCTAGGGTTACTAAACATTTCACCAAATTTTTCATACCCTCTATCACATGGCATTGTCACTAATGTTGATTGGGCCCACCACAACACAAAGACAAGGAAAATGTGAGTAAAAAAAACCTCAATAAATCTTTTTTTTTATACCATATAAGGAAAATTAGATACAACGGGAGCATGCTAAGGCTCAAAATAGTCAACAAAATACATAGATGCCTTATTACCCCAACTTTTTTAATTACTGTTGCTAGGATCGAGTTGCAAACTGAAATGATTCCTATGACTATTCCTTCAATCTTTCATTGACTCATATGATACCTTCCAAAATTATTTATTCTTTCCGGCTCACATGTCGCTGAATTTATAAAATCTGATGGGACAAGTTTTTTTAGCATATGAGCTCATGTGAATGTTTATTTTACCCCTTTTTAAGCATGTAAAATTTTTAATTGATCATTTTTGCACTAAAAATCGATTAGTGTCTTATCATGATAATAAGAGCAATCACCATAGAGTGGAAGTCATATTCTCATATGTTAAAATTCGATTATATCTATAAAAAGAGTCCAAATTTGGTAAGGATTGGATGTAAAACTCACGTATTAAACCATCTAATAAGAGATTGCCACATAAATTTAATACATCCTACCACACTTAATAACATCTCAATAAACTCTAAATTTGGTTAATCACAATAAATTTATATGCATGATTCAATGAACGAAGTCTTTTTTTTTTTTTTAAATATGCACTATAGTTCATATATTTATATATTTTAACTTTTACCCAGGAACCATTATAAAAAGAGCAAACCCAAACAAAAATAGATGGGCATGGCGTACAAAGTACAAACAGAAACAAACAACAAAAACAAAAATAATTTGTGACTTTGTGAGCGAGGCCGAGATGTAAGTCCAAATGGACCAAATCCCAATTCCCAACAAGGAAAGGCCGAATGTACAATTTGTACATTGTACATTCGGCGCTTTTTGTCCCTAGAATGTAGAAACAAATCGTACCTTTTTATTTTATTTTAGTGATTTCAGTTCATTGTGCTTCAGCTCTTTCTAGCGACTTTATTGTGCCTAGATTTTAGAATGAGGAAAAAAAATGCGACTTTTTTTTTGAATTTAAGAACATATTTTATTGATCATCGTAGTAAATCTTTGTATACGATATCCAACAACAGATGTGGTCTTTCTTCAATCTGAACATCAATACTTACAGGAGTATGAGCTTTATGAGCTTGAACCCTTGTAGTTGTATTATGTGTTTACTTGACATTAGTTTATTTAACTTTTTGTAATTATTTTTTTAATTAAAAGTGTATTAAAATATACTTGTATTATGAAAAAGTAATAATTTTTATTCTGGTTCGGTAGATTATTATTTGCGAGTCCCGCAATTATCTTTTTGGTAAAGAAAAATCAAAACAATTAACTTTTTTTTTTTTTTTTTTTAACACAAGATAGAATTTCTACTCTAACCTAAGTGTATATGTGTGTGAAGCTCCCTCTTGGAGACTTGAACCCCGGCTCTTGCCCCCCACACCCTACAAGCACTTATACTTGTGGAGTGACCACTGCACCAAGGGTGCGCGGTGGTATCAATACAATTAACTGAGTGCAAGTCTCACGCTATTAATTTTCTCAAAATGTCAAGTACTTTTTTGCTTATTGTATGTCCCATTTTTTTTTCAATTAATAGTACTTTCAGCACAAAAAAAAAAAAGAAAAATACTGAATAAATTGTTCCTAAATCAAAACTATAGACCAAGTATTGCACTTAAGGCCCATTTTCGAAAGGAGTAATGCTACAGACACAAACTATTTTACAACATTTTTACAAACTGCTGATGTGACTTTAGTAATTTTCAAATAATCATTGATAAACATAAATGTGATGTTAGTGGTGGACCCATATTAGAACTAATAAGAATTTGCCACATCAATAATTTGTAAAAATGTTGTAAAATAGTTTATAGCTATAACTTTACTCTTTCGAAAGTGGCCAAAATGTGATCGAGCTCTTTCAATAGGTTGCCACAAAAGGATATCATGTCACAGAGCATTTCTTAGGCTTAAAACCGCGCTTAACATGCTCAAAGCTGGATTCATAGTTGAAATATAACGAATTGAGCATGAACTGAGAAGAATAGGCCCTTTACTATTGGGCTCATTTATGAGCTTTGCCAAGATTAAGACCCAAAAAAGTAAGAAAAAAAGGGAAGGAGGAACAGAGACTCAAACCAAAGGACCTTCAACATTTCAAGTAAACTTGGGTGATTTTGAAAGTGTAATTTTGGAATTGAGGTGTTATAAAATTGTTCTTCTCTTTCTGAGTTTCAAAACAGCTTTTGAATCCACAAATCAGACTTGAAACGAGGTTTTGTAGCCTATTTTAGTGAAATTGAGTCGGTTTGGGCCCAAAAGAATTGGCATGTAGTCCAGTGGGCTGGTTCTTTTTCTTTTTCGAATCCAGTTGGCGAGCCAGCCCGTATTCAATAGGTAAAAATCGGGTCAACGTTGACGACAAACACCAGACAATTTGATAGATTTGTCATCTAAATTGCATTCTTAAAACGACAAGTTCGTTTAGTTAAATTTTAGATGAATTACTTAATCTTAGGAGTTAGGATGTGTTGTTTTATTCTTTGAATTTTTTTTTTCCGGAAAAATGTGGCATTTTTTTTTTCTCTCTTCTTCCTTATTTGTTGGACTTAAATAAAATTACTTCTTGGCTTTGGAAATTTTATGTACTAGCAGGTGGTGGAATTTTTATGTGTTACCCAAAAAAAAGTTTGATTTCAAGTATATTTAGAGCTATTTTATTTGAATCTATTTTGTAACAGTTATAAAGATCATTCATGTGTAAATTTAGTCATATAACTTTTTTAATAAATCATATAACTTTTTTTAAATACCATATATACACCTTTATGTAATAAGTATTGGAAAAATTCTTTTCATACATATTGATTGCCATCTAAATTTACATCTTCATCTTGTGAGGCACAAACGGAATATTTTGGCTTGGCCCCACTTTAAAAACAATTTCCATGTCTCATATACACTTTATTTTATTAATAAAAAAAAAGATTTTACGTTCACAACATTTTTACAACAAGTTATAGATGGTTAATTGTTATTAATTTAAATTTGAACTTAACACTAAAATTACTTTTTTGTCTCAATAATAATAACCAGTAACAACTTGTTATTTAAGATTTGTTCTATAAATGCTATGGACATATCATTTTTACTTTAAAAAAAAATGAATTAAGAAAACCTCAAAATCAACGCAAGAGTTGTACCAAAACGAATGAGAAATACAGACCAATAGGAAGCTTTGGAGTGAAATCACACCATGTTCATTATTCAATCAAACAGAGCGTTACAAAGCATGACAGATAAACACAATACAGTTTTAGCCAAAGAAAAAGAAGATGGAAAGCAAGACATTACAGAAGAAGCAGAAGCAGAAAACTGCAAACCTAATAACACAGACAATTTATTTTACGTAGTCAAACTAACCAACAGAAGCATACCATGGACTCCAATCTGTTTCAACTTTATGTGTGAACGTGACTTTCTCCAGAACAAGCTTTAAAATAACGATGTGATGAAGATGAAGCCTACATATATAGTATTGATAAAGATTTATAGGACTTTAATCTAATGCTTTGGCGTTGTGCACATGCTATAAGTAGTAGTGTACTTGATAAAGGCTCAAACATAATTGTCCATTTTAATCGTTGCAACTTGCAAGTTCATTCGAGTGTCCATTGAAGTTTCCTATCTAAATCTAAATGCTTCTAAGTTCTATAACTTGTATTCGGACTGATTATTATCGGCTAATAGTGGAATTTCCAGTTTCTTTCTAAAAGAGAAGGTTTAGTCAGGGGTCCATGATTTGAACTCCAAAAAAATATATATATAAAAATTGACCCCTCTTCAAAAGAAAAAACCAAAACAAAACAAAATTTTTTTTTTTTTTAAGGAACTTAAAAAAGTTTAAAAAAGATTGTAATATCTCATAAAAACAATAAAAAAAAATGCCAATCGATTATAAATTTTTTTTATAAAAACTCCACTTAAATTCATCATTTATTGAGGTAACAGATGAAAATTATTTAGTGGTTGTACTACAATTATATCAAATCAATGTGGCTAAAGAAATCTCCTTAATTATCAAGTAAAAGAATAAAACACCTGTTATGAGTAATAAAATGTTGTTTAAGAAGTTTTAGGTTTTGCTGTATATGTTTGTTATGTTTAGTTTTTATAATTTTTTTGAGCACTCATATATTTTTATTTATTGCTAATTTTTTCTTTATCTTTGAGTCGAAAAAGAATGCAAGTCACGTGAGATATCAATTTGGAAGAAAAAAAAAATTTAAGAAAATAATTAGAGTGATATTTTCTTTAAATGATTTTTTATTGGTGTTTTGCTTTGTTATTTATGAGTCGAATGATTATTTTATATATATGCTGGACAGCTGGTGTGTTCCACAAGTTTCTTTTGTATTGTGAGTGCTCAATGAAGTTATAATTCAAAGTAAAATTCAAATGTTTAAAAGGTTAAAAGTTTCAATAGAGTAAAATTTATTTCATAACATGTGAATAAAGGTAATAATAATTATGGATAACATATAAATGCTCTATTAAATTTTTATTTATATAAAACTTAAAGATATTAATTACTAAATAATATATGAATATCTATATTAACAAAACTTACGGTTTAAAAAATAAAGTAAATTAAGAAATTTCTCTAAATCTTCATAAAATTGCATCTTGGTCCTAGTGGTCTCATAAAAATATATTTCTAGTTTGATCTCTGCCTACAAGGGAAGAAATATTTTTTAGTTTGATGATAATTTAGCTCTTGTTCAAAATAAAAAATCCTGAAATTTTGATACTCAACTCAACTCCTTTTGTTTTCAGCCCTACTTTCTTTGATTTGCTTTTGCTATCCATGAGGAAGGCAAGCTGTTATTTCTTCCTTGGGCCATAGTTTCCCATCACTTATTTATTTACTTGTGATATATACGATAGGTTTGAACCGATGACATTGATTTGACTGATGAATCATTTTTATTATCAAACCAAGATATTAATTAGGTTTTTGTTTAGATTTATTTTGAATTTAAGTTTTTTATTTGACGACAAAAATTTATTAATTAAGCTAATTTATCAATTAGGATGCACACCATTTTTTGATTTCTAGTTGTTTATTTTTAGCTAGCGCTAAATTACGTAAAAGTTCTTTACTATGGAAGTTATTTTTAGCATTTAGATCATTTTTGTTAGAAATTTTTTTGTACTTATACATGTTTGTCTCTAAAGAGTTAATTAAACGTTTGACTTGGGGATTGGGTGTCAGTAGGTTTGCTCACATTCTTTATTTCCTGAAACAACCCATCCATTTAGGAAAATAACTGAGAACCATTTCAAAAGATTAATGAAATAAGAAAAAGGTAACCTCAGCATGTAGATTTGGGGCTTCTATACAAATGTATCCAAGTCCACATAGCTTATTTTGTGAGCCCCAAACGTTAAATTGTATTCAGAGGCCCAAAGTGCTCGTCTATAAGAACTAGATTCCCATTTGGGCCAAGAGAAAGAAAAAGGCCCAAATCAACACATTTTTCTATTTTAAATGAATTCACTATTATTCATAAACTTAAGCAAGTTTTGTTGTAAAAATAAAGAGTCAGTTTAATATCACAACAAATTTCACAATTTTATCATAATTTTGCCACGTGGTGACTTATGAATGGTAGAATTATAGACCCTGACAACAACTCCAAAATAGGTTTGAGAGGGATCACTTCCCACCTTTCTCCTTATCTGCTTTCATCATAATCATCAAACAAAGTGTAATACCTTTAAAACACTCTGTTTTAAAATAAGTTATCTAGCAATTAGAAACTGTTGTGCTGGTACTGCAATTGGTTATGGCCTTTATTGCCATCGCTTAACTTTGAGACCGCTTATAATTACTCATCTCCAGCTGCAGTAACATTATAGGTATGGAGAGTCTTCATACTGTATATCAGTTTAATTCCCAAGAGAAAGAGAGAGAGAGAGAGAGAGAGAGGAAACAAACACAGAAGAGGAAGAAGGAAAGAAAAAAATCTAAATAGCCAAATGGTAAATCAGTCATTAATTAGCACCTTTATTTACCAATATACATGCCTCATTGACATAAACACATCCTAAAAATCAAATATATGGACAAATTGTCATTTCCTAATACACTGACAACAACCTTAAACCTATCAAGCTGTCAGAATCAACCACAGAAGCTCATCAACATCACTTTTCTCTTTCAAGGACTCAATTTTCTTGCAGAAGCCTTTCAAGCCTTCAGGGTAAACCAATTATCTTTCATCTGCAGGAAATTACAGAGAAAGGTTAACTCCAGCACAACATCTACATATTCGTTTTGATACTTCATATAATAAACGAGACAACAAGGAGAACTCACAAAGTAGGGAAAATGCTGAGTGCTAAAATCCTCCGGAGCACTCTCCATGAACAAGTTAATGAAGTAGAGAACAAAACTGCGACATTCCTCACCATTTCTCTGTTGTGGCACCTAAAATTAAATAATAAAAAAATTCCACTTTCTTATTGTTCTGGATGTAAATACAAGTGAAAAACAATAGGATTGAGGTGGAAATTAATCAAGAGCACGTATTAACGATCACCTTGGGCACCAAGAGAGGAATTTGATAGAGTCTTTTACTCTCAAGCCTACCCTCTGCTTTATAGATGTCCAATACAAATCTGAAGGAAATTTTAAAAAAAAAAAAAATCAAAACATTGAATAAACAATTATACCAACACATGGAGGTAGGTTTTGGTATACAATTTAATTTGACTTTTCCTTGGGAGGGATTCACCATGGAAAAATATAAATACAATTTTTGAATTGACTCCCCCAAATCATTTCTCTAGATTTAGGATTAGGTTTATGAAAAATATATAATAGTATAAAAAAAAAACTAAGAACCTTTTTTTAATACTAAGTTGATATAGCTTTTTTTTCATTGGATTTTTCTTAAAGTTTAAGTTAGGTAAAAATACATATCTTAAAAGTTGTGACTTTATAACTTTTATATTCTCTTTTAGGATAAAAATAACCTATAAATCATAACAAATGATACGAGGTGAGGTGACATGATTAAAAAAAAAAAAAAAAACTTTTATTTACCTTTTTTTCTCATTTCTTGGTGGATGGCTTCAAATTTATGATGTTTAGGGTATATTTCTTTTGGAAAAGATGTAACTAAATCCTCTGATTTCTTTCTATTCTTAACCGGATGTGAGACATGTAATATTTATTTAATTTTTTAAATATCACATGTTTTATATGTAAATATAAATTAGAAGATTTACTCAAAAAATAATAATTAATAATTTAGAAGATTCATAAACCATGCTTTTTTTTTTTTTTTTTGTGTGTGGGGGGGAAAAATGGACATTTTATTTTTGTTATTTAGAGAAAGTATTTTTTTTCCTTGAAAATTATATATTATAAACAGAAAAACTTATCAACTCATTAAGTTTGTTGTGGAGGAAGCATTACTCCAGTCTTGTTACGTACATGTTCTAGAGAATAGAGAGCCTAGCCCAAAACCATAAAATTCAATCCAGGCCCAGGGTTGGCTGATTCTTCTGGACTACCCGACCCGGCCCGGCCCGGCCCCATCAGTTTATCGGAGAGAGAAAGAAAAGAATGTCCCATCTTTCACGTAACCCTCAGAGATAGAAAAAGGCATTTGGCTTTGGCGGGGGATGGATTGAATTGAAAGTGAAAGAAAAGAATAAGAGAGAGAGAGAGAGAGAGAGAGAGAGAGAGAGAGGAATGGAGGAGGAAGTGAAGAAATTGGTGGAGGAGAAGAAGAAGAAGGAGGAGGTTCCTCCATCTCCAGCTCCAGGGGTGTTCAAAATGAAAATGAAATCACTTTCACTTTTGAATCGCAACAAATCCAAATCCAATACCAATGCCAATGCGCTTTCCCTTTCTCCTAAACCCATTCCTCACCTCTCTTCTCTCGCTAACTCCGTCGTCTCTCGCTGTTCCACGTAACCACCTCTCTCTCTCTCAATTCATATATATATATACGATCATGTTTGTGCAATTCTTCAACTTAGTTTAGATCGCTTTTCAGTTATACTTTCAATTCAATCTAGGATTAGGGTTCTTATATTTCCATTTTGCCTAAACTTCTCGTCATATTAGGGTTCACCTTGACGTTTTGTAAACATGGAGGGTAATCCAACCTTGGATTCGGTTATTAATATATAAAAAAAGGGAAAGAATCTGTTCAATATAAAGTGATTAAAAGGTGCATATTTCGCGAACATGAAGTGTGGTCTAACATTGGATTTGTAATTAGTTAAAGAAAGAGGAAAGAATTCATATTAACCTGAATTATATAACCACATTGGATTTGTATACACACATTAGCAAAGAACCGGGATTGAAATCTTTGTGTAATTCGGAGGAACGAATGATATTTTCTTTAGCTTGTGCTTGATATGCATTTGTTGGCCTACAGCCTATTCTTTACTAGACTTTGTATGTCGTTGAGCTCATTGTTTTTTACTCCTCAGAATCCAATTTCTAGTATTTTAAGCTTTTGGGTTTGGTGGTTCATCTAGCAAATGCTGTTTTACTACCAAGTTCAGATTTATAAAGGCCACAGATTCAACTTGACTTGTTCTTGAATTCAGGCTATAAATTTATAAAACCGACTAGATAAAGGGTGTTCTTGGCTACCAATTTATTCACCCAGTTAGAGCTTTGTAAATCCAACATATATTCACTGATTTTAGAGATGCTCTATCCAGAATTTAGTTTTCTTCATATGTTTGATATGTTAACCATATCGTTCTGGTTAGCTTCAAGTGTTGATTGATATAAAATGAAACTACTTAGGTACCCTCTTTTCTGCGAAGTTTCTTTCCAGCAAACATGGAAAGCATTTTTTTTTTCTCTTTTTTATAAATG
Organism: Castanea mollissima; assembly: GCA_014183005.1. Lineage (NCBI taxonomy): Eukaryota > Viridiplantae > Streptophyta > Magnoliopsida > Fagales > Fagaceae > Castanea > Castanea mollissima. The sequence continues at coordinate 58,557,202 of JACAVU010000004.1, forward strand.
TATTAACGTGCCTTAAAGAAAGTTTTGGATGCGTTGAAAGTATTATTATTGTTTTATAAGTAATGAAATTCTCAAGAATCACCATTACTATGTCTTCTTAAAAAACACATTTAACTCTTTTACAGGATCCTTCAAGTCCCCACTGAAGAACTACAGCATCAATTTGACACAGAGCTACCAGAGAGTGTCAAGGAACATCTGATTTATGCAAGGAATTTTTTAGAATTCTGCTCATATCAAGCAATTCATCAGTTGAGTACAGGTCCAAATTTTTTGAGTGGCAAGGATTTTCGTCAATTGACGTACGACATGATGCTTGCATGGGAAGCTCCCAGTGTTGAGAGTGAAACGCTAGATAAAGTGAGACAGCTTATAGTTGTTTTCCATTGATTTTTGTAAGATGTGTTAAATTATTTATTAAAGGACCCCTTTTTCAAAATTTATCTTAGAAATTTGAAGATTAAAGTTAACTTTTGCCGCTTTTAAGGGCTTGAAGACATTGCTTAAACTCATACTATTCAACTGTAGGAAAGTCCTTCATGTAGTAACCAGGAAATAGAGGAAGAGGATGGGTGGTCACTATTTTCTTCAAGTTCTACGACTTTGGCGGTTCAGGTTCTTTCATCATCAATCTCCTTATTGCTTTGTCCTCAAGTAGCGTATTGTAATAATATCAGGTGGATGGGTATCCACATTTATTTTTTGTACTCTTCATTAGGTTGATGAGAAGAAAACTGTTGGGCGAGAGGCTTTTGCACGAATAGCTCCTGTTTGTTCTGCTGTTGCTGATATAATAACAGTCCACAATCTTTTTGATGCACTGACAAGTTCTTCAAGCTATCAACTTCATTTTCTTGTATATGAAAAGTACATTCGAAGCCTTGACAAGTATGATTTTTCTTCTTGAGTGCTATATCATGTGACTATAGGTGCTGTATTTTTGTGGAACTGTTCTCCAACTCACTCTGTATGGAGATATAGTGAATGATTTGGCTAATGTATTTCCTCACACTGGTCTCTGTGACAGTTTTCTATTTATCACTACTGGTTTATAATTTTTTTTTTCTTTGAATCCACATTACTCTAGTATATTGTTGATTCTATCTATAATTCCACATGGTGGGTAATAGGAGAAGACTGCAGCAACTTTTGTAGATGTGGAAACCCTATTCAATTTAAGTTAAGATTGTTTTCTGCCCAAAGAAGGGGAACAAAGATGCGAAATTCATAAATGTTACAAAAATTATAAAATTTCAGATAAATTGATAGCATGCAAACAGATATATACCACGTTCAAATGATCAAAAAATAAATGGATTTGAAGGATCATCCACATGATGATTTATTTCATTTAAAGGAGACTCTTTCAAGAGAAATAAATAAATAAATAAATTCTGTATTTTTGTTTCTCTTAATATTTTTGACTTAACAGTATGCTACTTGAATGTTTATACATGTATCATGATTCTCCCGCAGAATTACGAAGGCCGCAAAAAATGCATTGGCCCCTGCAATTGTAAATCTTCAGCTTTCTGAAGGAGAGATTGTCATTGATGTTGATGGCACAGTTCCTACTCAACCAGTTTTGCAACACATTGGAATCTCTGCGTGGCCTGGTGAGTCATTGTATTCCTGAAAGTTGAACAAATTCTTGAGATTTAATCTTCATAGCTTTTCTACTGTTGATTTCAAGATATGTGTCTTAGAGCTAGATTGGATCCTGCACGCATGATTGAGGGCTTGTGTGTCTACCGTAAGGGACCAACAGATGATGTCAATGATTTAGGAGGAGAGAGGAGAGATGCACTCCCTGCTTGTGAATGTGTGTGTGGAGGAGAGCCCAATCCTTAGCTTATGTTAGTGGGTGCATTAATAGGCAACCGGACGTGTATGATGGTCAAGACACATGCCTGTGGTTGCTAATAGGATGTGAACACATTCAATGCATTGACCTCTCTTAGAGCGACATGTGTCTGACTCCCATCTCTCTTCACAGGGCTTAAACTAGGGGCATAGGAGCCTCACCAAATGTGCTAAGCCATCATTGTCATGGTGCATATCTTCTGGTTTGAGCCCCTTGCATTCTTCTTGGACAGCAACTAAAATCTTTTTTCTACGTTCTTTTTTCTTTTCGATATTTTATTTAAAAAGAAGAAAATTGGCTACAGCCTATGTATGCTGGTTTATACAAGAAAGCGTGTTTAGAAAGCAGAAGAAATCACAGCATGATGCAGCAGAGATGTCATTGCAGTGCCCATGTGGCACCTATATGGCAGGTGTATCAGCAAAAATGAAATCATGTGCCTAATTTATCAATAGATTCAGTACTAGGTGATGTTGTCATAACATTATATGGCCAGGTTGTCCACCCAATATTTATGGTTCTTTGTGTCTTCTTTAAGCCAGCTCTTAGTCATACAAAATAGGATGGCTTTGTCCAATTATCTCTAGTATTTATTTGTTTTGGTAAGTTTAAAGCTTGTATTATGTTTTCTGTAACTTGTAGTCGCTAATTGATCCAAGTCATGAACTTATTCGAAAGACTGTTCATTTCTTTCAATGATTTTTTCATTTTATATTCTTTATCTGGACAGCATTATCAATTGAAATTCTATCTGTGTAGGGCGATTGACACTGACCAATTATGCTTTGTACTTTGAGTCGGGAGTTGGCTTATATGATAAAGCTGTTAGATATGATCTGGCAACAGACATGAAGCAGGTGATAAAACCTGAATTGACTGGACCACTGGGTGCTCGTCTTTTTGATAAAGCTGTGATGTACAAGTCGACATCTATGTATGTTACCTGAATGCACAGCTTACTTATTTATATAAATCATGACCTTACTCTCAACATCAGTTTTTTTTTTTTTTTTTTTTTTTTTTTTTTTTTGTGGTTCTTTTAATAATTCTGTTACAGAGAGGAACCTGTTTATTTGGAGTTTCCTGAATTTAGAGGCAATTCTCGACGTGACTATTGGTTGGATATATGTCTTGAGATCCTGCATGCACACAGGTTTATAAGAAAAAATAACCTTAAAGAAATTCAGAAATCCGAAATACTTGCAAAGGCTATTCTAGGCATATTCCGTTATCGTGCAGTTAGAGAAGCTTTCCGCTTCTCATCATCCCATTACAAAACCTTACTTGCTTTTAACCTAGCTGAAAGTCTTCCAGGGGGAGATAAGATTTTGGAAACTTTGTCAAGTCGCTTGGCACTTCTGAATGATGGTGCTGGAATTGCAAATGCAAAAAGGCAGTCGACGCTATCCCCAAAAAAACAGCAGCCAACATTGTCCCCAGTTTCACTTCTGGCACTTAGTCAACTTGGATTTGTATTAGAAAGAGAAGCAAATCTAGATGGACAAGCAGTAATTATTGGAGACATTTGTGTTGGGGAGACAAATCCCTTGGAATTGGCAGTGAAACAGTCATTATTAGACACAGGGATGGCTGAAGCTGCTCAGGCAACTGTGGACCAAGTGAAGGTGGAAGGAATTGATACAAATGTTGCAGTAATGAAGGTTAATTATGATTATAACAAATTTACTTTCCCCATCAAAAATACTTTTATCTCTGTTTTGTTTTGAGAAAATATGAAGCAAGGAAAAAATAGTGGGAACAAAGAGCTTCAATTGTTAAATGTTTCTTAAGAAATAAAACCATTCTTTGTGCTTTTTTATTCCTTCCTCATATTACCCTCTAGGAAGCATGGACACTTCATTTAGGGTGTCGTACCCATGTCGTACCAGCTATTTCATGTTATAATTTTTCAGAAATTGCTCATGTCGCTGTGTCATATCCGTACCTGTGTCCGTGTCCATGCTTCCTAGATTTCCAATGCTTTAGAAGAGCTGGTATATATTTTGTAATCTCAAAAATTGGGTTTACTTCGCTTTCCATAGTGGAGAAAATCAGGGGAACTTTTTCCTTTCCTTTGTTTAGGCTCAGATCCTTATTGATCAATTAGATCTTGCATAGGCAATAAGCCCTTGATCAATTTTATTGAATCATGCAATCCGACCCGTCTAATCCTGTGCAATAGGTTGAGGAAGTACTGTTTATGTGAATTAAGTTACTAAATGCACAGCTTGGGCACTGAGCATTGCATGTTTGTTTGTTCATTTCTGTCTTTCTTTCTTTCTTTTGATCATAGAAGCTCCAATGGATTGCAGTTTGCAGAAACATTATGGTGCAGACACTCACACACGCTTGCAAAAAGTACATGCTCAATGGGGTTCTATTTTCATTGATAGCTGTGGTACATTTTAGAGTCACAATGTCTGTAGAGCTTATATGATGAAAGTTTCTTTTTTTTTATTTATTTTTTTTATATATATATATAATTCAGATGATTGTTTCTGTTTGTAGGAACTACTGTATCCTGTTATAGAATTAGTTAGCCGCTATCAAATTTTGGCCTCATGGGAAGACCCTTATAAATCAATGGTTTTTCTGGTGATGAGTGGCTACATTATTATAAGGTAACTTGAACTTGACTGGAGCTTTGCATACTTGGCTTTCCTTGTTGATATCTTTTCTTTTTTGGGCTGAGCACACTGTCATTGCACCAAAAGTGCTGTCAGTTTTCTAATATGGTGCAAATTTATTATCCTGGCTTTCTGGTTTGACATTTAAAAGCTTAAGCAATATCTTTGACAAACAAAGCAATGTGACAAAATGGTTATATACAAATGCAGGGGGTGGATCAGGTATATATTGCCAGCCTTTTTTGTGTTCGTTGCAATTCTCATGCTCTGGTGCAGGCATTTTAACAAAGGGAGGCCGTTAGAAGCCTTTAGAGTAACGGCTCCCCCTGCACGAAATGCTGTAGAGCAGCTGCTGACATTGCAAGATGCCATCACTCAAGTTGAAGCATTAATTCAAGCAGGGAATATTATTCTCCTGAAGATAAGAGCTCTCTTATTTGCCATACTTCCATAGGTATATATTCCCCGGCCAAGCTTTGTTTCCTATCAAAAAAAAAATAGAAGTAAAATTGAATACTGAGCATTCAGCAAATGCTTTTATTGGGCATGGAATTTACCTGTGGATAAAGAGGAAGGTTTTGCACCTGATTTAACCTACTTTGTATTCATTCATTCTGCTTTTCTTCCTTCACTGAATCATACATACATCTTGGGCATGTGCATAAGTGATGATTTTACAAGAGTTCTCTTGTTATAAGTGTTATTGGAATCACTTGCAGTTTCTAACATATGTTGTACAACACGCATGCCTTTTGACACTAGAAGTTGCTCTAGAAACTTCTACTTTAAGAGTGCTCTGCAAGTCATAAGCTTGTCACACTATAGGCTTGTCATTAGGTAGAAAGTCAAATCTTGATTATCCATTGGAAAGAGACATTGTAAGTTTAACCGGATGAAACACAATCTTGATGTTGCCGGACAATTAATTACAACTGCAAAATATGCTCTCTTACTTGACGTAATGGGCGTAGGCTGAAAATCAAGTTAGTTGAAAAGCACTAAAATTTTGGTGTCCCCTTTCTAGATTTGCCTCCTAATCACACATTTTGCAGTTTAGATGAAAATTTTCGTATTTTTACAGGTCATTGTAAACAAATGAATAGACTTCAGCTGTATTGATTGAATATAAATTTTAATAGAAAATTTATTTTTTAGCTGCTGCCAGTTTATGGTGAAATATTGTTGTCTGTTTTCAGGCCACGGAAAAGGTTGCTCTACTGCTGATTTTCATTGCTGCAACATTTGCATTTGTGCCTATGAGATACTTGGTTCTACTAGTATTTCTAGAGGCTTTCACGAGGGAAATGCCATACAGGAAAGAAAGCAGTAACAAGTGGATAAGGCGGGTTAAAGAATGGTGGATTAGAATACCAGCGGCTCCGGTTCAGCTCATTAAAGTTGATGAGAAGAAGAAAAGGAAATGAAAATTGCTTGTGAATGGCAAAGTCGACGCCACTTTCAAGTGACAGTCCTTGCCACTATGTAGTCATGTAATGTAAATAACTAGGATGCACGTTTGATGAATTCTTCCTGTACCAATTTCTATATGTGAATAGGAAACTCCCTCCTCTCTCTCTCTCTCTCTCTCTCTCTCTCTCTCTCTCTCTCTCCCCTTATATGCAATAACTGCTGCGCTTTCCTTACCATTTTGGGGAGTACCTTCAACTCCGTCAAAGACTGACGATCTGAATTAGCAATATGATGTAAAACTTGAATTTGAGGATTAAAAATCAGGAGATTTGATAACAATTGCTAGTATAAATTGGTTTATGAGTTTTAGTGAGATATGATTGATTACCTGAATAAAAGTAGTTCTATTTATAATTTGGTATCACTTTGAAATTGTAAAGGCCATAACTCCAAACTGGCCAACGAGTTAGGCTAGAACAGAATAACCTACGTTATATCATCTAGCGCTCTTTGCATTCCCAATAAGAGAGAGAGAGAGAGACTCGGCAAAATTATAATTTGCAAAATTATATATATATATATATATATATATATATATATGATTTTCTTTTCAAGTCAGGGGTTCATTTGAATCCCCCTCAAATGTATGTGCAGCCGCCCCTTGTAACACATCACATTAACATCAAATAAGGTCTATCATAAGCGAATAGTATACAAATTCATAAATAAGGTCTATCATGGCCATTGACCAACCATACCACTTACATATGAATATGACTCTAGCTGTAACAGTGTAACAATTAGTGAAAATTAGTCCAACGTAGGTTAATAGTTTACAAATCCATGGTTACAAATACGGAAGGAGTACTAAGTAGTCTAGAATTACAACAAAGTCATATAGTGTAACAATCACATAGGTTTCGAAAATAAATAATATATTGTAACAATCACATAGGTTTAAAAAATAAATAAATCACATAAAGATAACACTTTGAAATAAAACAATCAATAAAAGGGAAGATCCATCTTCTTTTGAGTTGCTCCCTAGTCATCATTCTCCATTACGTTGTGTGTCCCAACTTCACTAGTAGTATCTCTCTCCAAGTTATCATTAGCGTCATCTTCACTCTCTCTTTCTTCACTAGTATTAGTCTACAATAAAAGTATTTCGAAATTAAAAAAAAAAAAAAGATACAAATTAATCCAAAAACAACATGATATGAAAGAGCACTATGTTAACATATTATGAACAATGTTTCGATCTCACCACCAAATATGTAGATCACCTAAAACCAAAAGCGACAAGATACAGTAATCACAAAAACCAATGTCAACTATATTCAAATTAAATTTCTCACATTCCGCACCGTAGTAAGATACTACATTTCAAATAACAACAATAATTACAACACCAATATGGGAGTTTATCTTTTTTTTTTTTTTAATTACATAATTTAGAAGCAATTGTAGCTCCTTGATTATTTTCTAGGGTTAATAAGAAACATAAATGATACAAAACCTAAAACAAAAGAGAACTTGAATATATCACATCACAAAAAAAAAAAAAAAGTTTTATACAATTGCCTTTTATGAGGTTTCATATTTTGAAATCATTGTATAATATTTTTATTATTAATCCTACAAGCTTATATCTCTTTCAATGTATAGCCAAACAATCATTCATCCATTAATCTCTCATTTGATTGATATATTTCAAATTTACTAAGATCTAAATGGGCTTTTTCTAAGGTTTTTGATTATAAAATTTCTACTTTCATTGTTGAGCTTATTAATTTTTATTTTATTTTTCCAAATTTTAGCTAAAATTGGTTTGTTATTGAGTTTTGTTATTTTATTTTTTTAAAGGCCAAGATATTGATAACAAGATCATATTCAAACTTATTTTAATTGAACTTAAAATATATTTAAGGTTATGGTGTTCAAAATTTTATTTTAGAGGGTAAAAAAAAAATTTAAATTATATATATATTGCCAATTGAGGGGCTTCAAATCATTTGAACCCTTGGGCTTTAAGAGAAGCCTCCACTGTTTGAAAGAGATGAATAGATGAAACTTTTATAGGGCCATAGGGGTAAAGCTTGATACCGATCTAAAATGAATACTCGGACTACTATTGTTAATGAATACCCTATATTTTGGGTTGAGTTAGCTGAGATATGAGATATCAACATGATGACATATGGCAGTGGAAGTAAATTAGTTTGCAGCCACTTAAAAAAATTTAATAAGGAACTACGGCATGAAAGCATGGCAACGTACCTTTTCAGCGAACTTTTGGTCGCAAGTCTCTGATTTAGCCTCCCAATACTCTTTTATTGCAGCGTTAAGATCAAAATCTCCATCCCCCTCCTTTTTGTCTATCCACTTTTCTTCCATCCGAATGCCACTTAGCTTTGGCGTGCTTGAGACTCCACTACAGAAAATCTTTAATTTAGGAAGGTCCCTCCCTTCTACATAGTCCAATGATGGGAATTTGATGGTGCGATTCCCCAAATGGAAGGCTGTGAGACTCGGCAAGTCAAGTAACCCCAAATGTGTCAAATTATTGAAAGCGATCTCATCTCCCGCTTCTGCTTCACTTCCCTCATTTGCAACTATTTCTGTCATTCTTTTGCAATACCTAACTACAATCGCTCGAAGTTGCATGAGAGTTCTGGCTGTTGAGGGAGTTAATAAACTAATCAATACATCAGAATTGTATACTTCCAAATGCATTAAGTAGTGGAAAGATGTGGATGAGAATGGCACAATATTCTTTAATCTGCGAAAATCTGATACTCCTGCTCTTGCAATTGGAGCCTCTACATTTGGAATTTCACCGTTTCCTCTCAAAGTCAGACATTTTAGGTTGCAACAGAATTCTGCTGACGGTCCGCCACATGTCTCATTCATGGCATCGCCCTCATTCAATTCCAAATATTCCAACTTCGGGAATTTATCCTGGGAAAATGCCAAAGTAATGAACAAATTAAGGAAATAATTAGTTTAATATCCTCTAAAACAAGTTTGGGATTATATTATATTGCAACAAATTTGAACAGGGACTAGATGTATCTAAATCATCTAGACATCTAAATCCATGGCATGCACTAATTTAAATGGAATAAATTCAAGGGATATGGTTCCTAACAAGCTCACTCAAGCATAGAAAAAGTATCAGCACATTAATTAAAAAATTAAAAAAAAATGAAATAGCCCAAGCAACATAGATAAAAGGACTGATTCAAGGAAAATAATTTAATACTTCGAAGCTTCTGTTAACATGAATGAATTGAGTTCCACTAGGAGATAGCAACTCATGGTTTAAAATGTGATGCAAAATTGATGTCCAATTAGAAAATTTTAATATTAAAGCTAGAGATAAGCAATAAAATATTAAATTACATGCTATACTAAACTAATTGAACCAAGTTTTGTTCAAATTTAAATTAGGACAAGAGAAATACGATCTAGCATATCAAAAATAATAATCAAGAAAAAAGAAAAGAAAAATATTTGAATAGCTAACCAATGCACATTGGTTCAATCATCATGTCATTCAGAACTAACCATGAGGAAATGGGGAAAACAAGCCACTCACATCCTATTTGACTTTAGCAATTAAATCAATTGTATTTTTGGAGTAAAGACCTAAACATGAATTTGTGAATACAATTACATTTTTTGTTAAAATTTGTTATTTCTACAAATTTAAATTCATGAGAGCTCATGATTTAAAAGTAACTAATGGCAAAATACTAGGATATTACAAATTTTATTATAAAATAACTAGTGCGTTAGTTTCTTAACACAGCAAAATGTAATCAATAAATTTGTCTATTTATATATATATATATATATATATATATATACACATTATTTTTTATATTAATCATATTCATTACCACATTAGTTTATAGATCTTTTGTAGTTAAATTGGTTACTACTTTAACATTTTTCATAACTAAACATATGTTCTTTCCATTCGGCCAATGGCATACCTTATTTAGTGTCTGTTTGGGACAATCTGAAAATTTCAGCTTATTTGCAATTTCAGCCTATTTTTGTTATTATTCATGGGTCTTACTGTACTATTCAACTAACTTTTACTTTTATCTACAGTATTTTCAGCAAAAAAGTTTTTAGTTTCAGCTAAATAATTTGTTCTCAAATGGATACTTAGTGAATATCAATCTTTTATCTTTCTTCTACTAGATAGGGACTAGGGCCAAGGGGGCAATTTTTTTTTTTTTTTTTTGATGTATATATTAGGGACTAATTTGAATTGGACTTAAGCAATAAAACTTGACCCTCTTCCCTCCAAAATACTCCCCCCTCCCCCCTCCCTGACCCCCCCCCCCTTTATAGATTAGTGCCAACAACTCCACAAATTAGCCCAAACAACATTACAAATTTGTCCAAAGAACCACATATTAGCCCTTACAACCATAGTACACAAATCATCAACCCAAAAAATTTAACAAAAACTCATTACAAAAATTTATAACTAATGACCGATTGAACAACCATTTTCTCTAAAATGTTAACCATTACCTTTATTTCATTTTATAAAGAAATGAAATTATGCTTAAATAAACACATTCTGTCATGTCATTGCTGCATGAGTCTATCCATCGCACATGGGTTTAAAGGACACTACATAATTTTTCCATTATGGTGGTGGAATGCAAATTTTGCTTCAATGGTGTCTAGAATAGCAAATTAGAGGTCGCCTAGGATAAAATTACTCTAATTTAAGAGAGGCAAATTTAAAGAAATTAGTGAGATGTTAAACAGCCTATACTGGTATAAAAAAGTTAAATATTTGAAAGGAATCTAATGACCAATTATTATTGACTAGGTTTTATCTTGAATGACACCTTCCCCATTTCATTTATATTTCAATTCCCATGTCACAGGTTCAAGCCTGCCTCACCCTTTCCCTTCCCAACAAAAGCAAAAATTAGAAAGAATGTTCATAAAGAACTAGAAATTTTAAATGGAAGAAGGAGACAGAAAATAATTAAAAAGAGAAAATTCTTATTAGAGCTAATATCTAACTGTCTTTGAAGAGTCTTTTAACAAACTCATAACTACATATCCAATTAACTATTTTGTGTAATCAATATTTAGCGGTTCGACTAAAAAACAATCCTAATTATTATACTTTAATTTTTTTTTTTTGGCCAAGAAATTACACTTTTGGTTAACACTAGTTAATTACATGGAGAAAAAAAAAACTTGGGCTTTGAACTTTAACAAAGGAGTATTAATTTATATCTACTTACCATCATTCTTAAGGTTTCAGTTAAATTACAACTTACCTACTTATGGTTTGACTGAAATTTAAGGTACTTACCTGTGATTTGAAATTTGGCACTTTACCTATTTGAAGTTAGCACTGTTAGAGTTCCGTAACCCACCTATGGCTTTTCCGCTAAAAAAAAAAAAACTTTTAACATCAAATATAACATAAAACAGATTAAAAAGTTCGATTTGAAGGTAACTTCCTGTCTCTTCTCTATCTTATCCAAGGAACTCATGGTCAAAACTTTTATTTTGTTCTCAATCTATGGATTATGAGTTTCCCAAAATGACATTTGGGCTAGTCTCTATAAGCCTTTGTGGAATATACACTGAAAATTAATGCTGGTTATTCACATTGCGTGTGCGTTTGAGATGAGTTTAATTTTTTAGCTTATTTCTATGTTCAGCTTATTTTTGCTACTATTCATAGGTCTTACTGCACTTTTTGGCACTATTTATGGGCTTCACTGTACTATTCAACTAACTTCTATTTTTATCTACAATGCTTTCAGTAAAAAATTTTCAGTTTTAGTTAAATATTTGTTGCATCTAATAATATTATAACTGCAACAGATATTTGTATAAGTTTTTCTATACTTGATGCTTCACGTCTTTACTTACGTAGGGACTTTTTAATTGATCATTTTAATTTGGTTTTATGTTAATTTGTGCCTAATATCTGTGACCGACGTTGGCTTAGAGATGAACAAGAATGTCAATCTTGAATAAGTGGGTTCATATAAGTTTAAATTTTAGTGACAAATCAATCCAAGAATGAGAGGCTATTGGCCAAAGTCATAAGCTGCAATATGACTCGTTCATGCTGAGCCAAATAAGTTTTCTAAATTGAGTTTTTGACCTTCAGTAAGTGCATGTACTTAAGCAATTAAAACACTTACATCTACTTTTCATCTTTTTAACTGTATAAAGTTTCACATCAAATACCCTTGCTTTTTGATCAGTTGTATGTTAAGTTGTAATTTGCCTTAATAACCAAAAAAAAAAAAAAGTGAGATGATTTGAAACCTTAACGTCTTTATTGGAGACATTAACAGGTGACAATCGAATTGCAACAAATTTGCAAGGCTCTTTCCTACCTATTATCATTCTAATTTTGTTCATGTTGAAATTTAGACATGAAGAAAAACATGGGAAAGTTAACCATTCTAATTTTTAACTTAATAGAAATAGTAGGCAAATAATTTTGGATGTCAAAATATAATGAAAAAAAAAAGAAAAAGTGAACTCGTGTGGGAATGAGAAAGACAATAGTCTAAATGTTTGAGCTATTATGCATAGCAGTTATAAATAACTGAAAAATTTCACAAAAGTAAATAACTGAAAAATTCCACAAAATACGTTGTTGAGATAAAACTCTTTCGTGAGTAAGCATGAGCTAACCAACTCATATTAATTACAGAATTATTAACTGCCAAGTAAAATTAACAGAACCTCTATGTCAAACAAAAATAAAAAATCCAAATTAGTTTTTTTTTTTTTTTTGTTAATTTGAGAATCCTTATTTTATTCATTGAAGGGCGTTTCAATTTTCAAGACCTCCAAAATTTTCTATTTTGATTGCGATTCACATATAATGAATCTATTTGAGAGAGAATTCTTAAACAATTAGTATGGGCATCTAGAATGCAACTACTAGGGACTGTCCCTCAGCCAACTACACCGACATATAATCCAATGAGTATATATTTTATCTATATTAACAAAATGTAAAGACAAGCAAGGGAATTTGTTACCTTTTCGATGAAAAAGAGGGGTTGTTGAGTAACACTAACATCATGGCCCAGCCTATTTGTTTCTTTGACGCTTTCTTTATTGGAACCAAATATTTTCAATTTGTCGCATTTATAAATGATCAACTTGTTCAACGACAACAACAGCTCTTCTGAAGTGTGCCTTCCTGGATAAAAACTCTTGAGCTCAGGCAAACTTGAAAGAATTAGAGAGATTAACCTTGGGAATACAGACAAAGTGGTTGTCTCTATTCCTTCTTCTTTTGCTACGATTTCCTCCACCGTTGCACAATCCGTTATCTCTAGCTCCTCAAGTTGCATAAGAGCCTTCGCCACAGATGTTGAAAAAACTCTTTTTAGACTGGAACAACCCACAATTTTTATGGTACTTAATTTCGCAAAGGTGAATATTCCTTGAGGATCAATACTCCACACGTGCTTCAATTTTCCTGGATTTATTAATTCTAAGGATCTAGGTTCAGTGACTACTATATCATGTGTTTCTTCAACATTGTTTGTCCGTGGGATCTCAAATACCTCTTCTATGGAGCCACAACTATCTATCTTCAAATGTTTTAGATTCTGGAGTGTTCTCTGCATATTGGGTGGAAGGATATTTGTAAGATTGGTGAAATTTGTAACAATCAAATTTTCCAGTTTGCAAGAGGAATCTAAAATGAGTTGGTTGGGCCAAGTCATCTTCATGCTATCCAGACCCTCTATGTCCAATTCCTCCAAGTTTGGAAAGACAACCTACAATTCACAGGTACACAATGAGTCAATAAACGAAAAATTAATCAAATTATATTCTTAATAACAAAGGGGAGACTAATATAAGAAAGATGAAGGAAGAAGAGTAATAATTCCTGTCTTCAATACAGAGGTATTGTTTGACAATGCAGATTTTCATTTCTTCAGCTTTTTAATCAATTATCATGTCCGTACTAACGAATTGGAGATGAAATTCAATTGAATTTCCTAAGTGGAGACTCTCTCTCTCTCTCTAAAAATTGAACTTAAATTCGATCATAGTATATTGCGAAACTTCCAAAAATACATGAATTAAAAATGTATCCAAATTACTTTGTACACTTCTATAACTAATATTGTGTAGAACAATCCCATTTAAAAAACAGTAAATGGTAAGATGCCACTCCACTAGGCAAACTCATTACACCCTAATCTATGATAAGGTATCAGATTACTTCAGTTGAACCAAACTTTGGTGCAATATAAAAATCAAGTAATTCATGTTCATATTGTCGTCTAATCCAATCTAGTTCCGCCAAACAACTTATGGGCATTCTAAAAAGTCGGTGAAAGAAATATATCATGAAAGGTTTGGAGTTTGAACTAACAAACAATAAGGAATTTCAAAGTGTTAGAAGTTGGGTCAGAAAACTAATCAAAATAAACGAATAAATGTGACAAAAGAAAATAAGCTTTAATACTGACCAAAAAAAAAAAAATTGTTCTTTTAATCATTTGGTGCAGTTTTCAAATTGGAGTATTGTGATGATATTGACAATAAATACCAGACCTACTCTCTTTTTTTGGGTTTTTGGTTTATAGGTTGTGGGAGACTTATCATCATTCAAGGAGTAAAATTTATAATCAAATACTAAACATACCTTTCTGTTGAAAGGCACAAGAGATTCATCATCAGAAAAGAAGCCCTTCAACTTTAATAATTTCCTTAATTTGAGAGAACGGAGTTTTGCGAACATAATATTTTCGTCACTATTAGCCTCTATTTCTTCTTTTTTTTCTATCGCAATTATTTCGCTCATTTTCTCACAATCAGCTATCTTCATTTCTTGGAGGTGTGAAAAGCATCCAACCATAGATGAGGAGAAGACAAATTCCAAATTATGACATCGTCTCACTTTTACCACTCGCAAGTTATGAAAAGACTCTGCTGGAAGTCGAGTGTAGCATATCCGTTCCAAATTGATCATTTCGCTTAGATTAATTGACTCCAAGAAAGGAAAGACAGAACCAAGAACCCCCATAGACTTGATAATATACTGAATTTCGTCATTGCATTTGACTGTGAGATGCTTCAAACTTTGAAAACCTTCCGAATCTAATTCGTAAAGAATATTTTTGACACCCTTCAGTTTAACCAACATGAGAGTTTCACATTCCCTCAATAACACTTTATACCCAAAGTCCGATTCAAAGCTTATATCAAGCTTTAAAGTTCGTGAAGTTTCCAAAATTTCTTCATTCCATAACCAAGCACTGCCTATGGCTATTCTATAGCTTTCCAACCCTTCAAAAACCATGGCTTTTGGAAGAATCTTTGCATTCTTAATACATATATGTAACTTTTTCAAGTGAGACAAATGGTCCAACTCTGAGACCATTGCAGTAACTCTTTCTGTGCTTTGTGCTTCCACCTCCCATTCAACATTATCTGGCAAATATAATTCTTCTAACCTCTTTAGATTAGATAACACATTGGGTGGAATAAATTTAAGATCGGAACATTTTCCCAAATCTAGTAATTGAAGGTGAGTCAGCTGCCCTATCTCTTTTGGCAACCGTGCAGTACGATACGATGAAAGGCTAAGAGCTTTCAAATTCTTCAGTTCTCCAATTATGGTTACATCTCGTACCGTACCGTCTAAACACAATGTTTGGAGGTTTTCAAGGGACGAAAGTGATGAAGGAAATACTCCAGGAGTGCTTACAGATAACTTCAACACTTTGAGATCCTTTAACCCTTCAAAAAATGAATCCGGAATACAAAAACCATCTTTTTGCCGGAACAACAAAAGTAACTCAAGCTTTGAACATTCAAATTGATTAGAAAGGTCTAAATCATCATTAATGTAAGGCAACGAAATTGCAACTGTATCTTCACATTTAGACTGAGTTCGCAATTCATTAACAGTTCTTATAGTAAACCAATGCTTTTCTTCAGCTGCAATATTAATGACAACGTCACGAATTACATCATGCATTTTGACTTTACCCTTAAAATCACTATCCAACAACAAGCTAGAATCTTTGAGTCTTTCAACCAATGAGTGCACCCTACATCTCGCTTCCTCTATTGTATCGACGTTTTGAAACAAGCCCAAACCCACACCATATTTCAACAAGTCTTCTACTTTTATGTTGTAATCCTCTGGATGTAGACTACAAAGCAACAATAATGACTTTGCCTCTTCACTTCCCAAAAATTTGTAACTCAGCCTTATGCTTTTGTACACATTTTCATCCATTCCCTCTATCTCTATTGGGCTAGACATTTTCAACTGTTTGAGGAAATCCCTCCAAACATATATATTTGTCTGATTTTTTAATGCACTTGCAACTGTTGTAATGGCAATTGGTAATCGAGCGCATTCTTTGACAATTTTAAGCATACAAGGTTGGAATTTGGGGGTTTTAGCGAATTCACCAACTATCCCTTCAAACAAATTTCTCGCTTCATCGTCTGATAAAACTCCGACTGTGAACTGCTTTTGGGTATCCATACCATTGCGTACTACTCTACGAAATCTGGACGTCAACAATAATTTGCTCCCCTTTTTATCATCTCCAAAGGAAATCCCAAGAGCCTTTAAGTCTATGGGCTTCCAAATGTCATCCATAACCAAAAGGATCTTCTCATCTAGCAATCGCCTGTATAGTCGATCTGCTAGTACAGATTCACTCTCCACATCAAGTTTCAGACCCAATTTCTCCGCAATTTCTCTTTGAATCCTTTTCAAGTCTGGCGGATTGGATACAACTACAAAAAGGTACTTGTTGAACAACTTGTCTTTCTCAGCTTGTTTTAGAACTTCTTTGACTAGCATGGTTTTCCCGATACCTCCCATCCCGTACACCCCAATCCCAGTGATATTAGGATTTTTAAGTGCTTCCAGAACATGTTTTAATATAAGCCTTCTTGATACAAAGTCCTTATACTCTCCATTAGATAGCACGGTCCCTCCTCCTTGTGTAGACCCACCATATCCACCGCTAATGAACTGTGATATCTCATCCTTCAAATTCTTGGCTTCCGATGCTGCCTGGTCTGCCCTCTTGCTCACTTGATAACGGAAAATCATATTAAGATACCATCCCTTCTTATCATCTTCAAGGATTTTCTCTGCCACTGCTATTATATCATCAGATTTAGTAAGCCGTCTCTTAACATCTTCACTTTTCATTTGATTCCCTAAAGCAGTATCATCATAATCTTGCAGTATATCTTTGGCCCCTCGCAGCTCCTCAACTTGGGTTTTGAGATTATCAACGTTACTTTTGTAGCGAATCAGATAATATCCAAGTGCTGCAAGCACACATCCAAGTGCTGCAAGCACCCAATCGACAATTTTCTCCTCGATTTTGTCTTGAAAATTAGTAACATACTTCTGAAAGATAGACTGCAACATACTTCTCATTCTCACAGCTAGTGGTTGTCTAGGAAGGGGAAGAAATCAGTAACATACTTCTCTTCGGGTTTTCTACGTGGCTGGTGGACCGTGATGCATTATGAGAATTCTGAAAAAGGGAAAACATATATAATAAAAATAATAATAAAACAAAACAAAAACCAATTTTTTTTTTTTTTTTTTGAATCTATAAAATCTGTTTTATATTTTAGCGATCTTATGAAGTTTATAGAATGTGGCAGGTTATGGTAAACTATGAAAAAATGGATTATTTTCCACAAAAGTGGATCCATCTACTTTATCGATTGGATGACTCACTTTTTCATTTGATAATTTGTTATTTACACGTTACCCACTTTTACATGTGAATTGTTACTTTTTACGGACATCCTCATAGTTGTCAACTCTTTTATTTATTAATTTTTATATAGTTGTTAATTAACACAATAAATTGTCACAATATTTTCATAATTATTGAGATATTAATTTCTTATAAATCAAAATAAAATATCATACTCGAACTAACCAATTATTGTTATACTAAAAATAAAGGTATTGTTATACTAACACAACAAATTTCACAATATTTACACAATTATTGTTATGTCAATTTTTTATAAGTCGAAATAAAATAATAAAATATGAGACTGTGACTAATCACAACTGAAAATAAATATTTTATGAAAATGTTGTAACACTTGTTGTGTAAATATGTAAAAGCTACTGTAGTAGCTACAACACTTTGATTTATTCAACATGTACTGGTCATCACTTCATTAGCCTTTTTTTTCTTTTTCTTTTTTTTCCAGTCATATGTTTGTGCTTTTTTTTTTTAATATTTATATTAGCTGGCATATATATTATTATACTGACACGACAAATTTCACAATACACAATTATTGAGATGTCAATTTTTTATAGGTCAAAATAAAATAATAAAATATGAGACTAATCAACTACAACTAAAAATAAATGTTTAGTGAAAATGTTGTAACACTTGTTATTATAATTTTTGAGATCTCAATTTCTTATAGATCAAATAAAAAATTGCTAAGTCCACAACATTTTAACATTAATTTCACTACAAATCATAGGTGGTAAGCTACTATTAATGAATAAAAAAGTAATATCAATTGTTGGTCCATTTAAAATTAGTAACAACTTACCATTTAGAATTTGTTATGAAAATATTATGGAGTTAGCATTTCTATAAAATAAATAATAATATATAATCATATAATTTTCAACCAACTAGCCAAACATAAAGTAGATAATTTACATTTGATGTTGGAATTGATCACAAACAAATATGAAGAACAAATATAAACAAAAATGAAATTTTTGTTAAAAAAAGATTACCTTCGATCCCTAAGAAGACTTTTTTTTTTTTTGAACAATAGAAGAATAACTATGATGGAAACAAAATATGAATGAAGAAACGACATATAGATGAAATGAATGAGAAAAGCATTTGTTTATGTAGGTAACACAAAAGTTGTCAAGTGTTGGCCAATTTTGTGACAATGGATGTAATCAAATATCATGATTAGGTGTATTTCATTCTTTGTTAAAGTCGGCCACAAACTACCATGAAGATGCTAAGAGAATTGATTTATGGAGATTTCGATAGAGTGAAAGTGGATATTATTCGAGCAAAAAAAGGAGTCTCGCTAAAACAAAAGTGAGTTTCGTTCAAAAAAAATAATTCAACCCGAGACTTCGCTTGTCCACGCTCAAGGCTTGCTCAAGCTAGATTGTCAAACTCTATTTTCTTGTTCCTATTTGAACCAGGATTTTTGCTGTGTCTTTTACCCGACATTTTGCACCTATACAAACCATGCTTTGCACGATTTTCCTTCAAGAAAAAGGCTGTCAGACTCTATGCTATTTTGAGAATACTTTGTGCTTAAACTGAAAACCTTATTCTTTGTTCATCTCATGCTATAAAAGAAAATTTTGTTCGGTTCATATTTATAGAGTTTTGGCAATAATGAATAAAATTTTCAGTCTTGTTGAGTTTATGTAGAGCCAGCCTAGACATTTTGGGGCCTAAAACGGGAACTAAAAATTGGGCATTTTCTATACCTATATATTAATTAAATTAATGTTTATTTAATATTTTTATATTATAATATATTTCATTTAAAATATATTTTTCTTGCCTTTTGTGTCAATATTTTTCCAATTACTTGGATCATAAATATTTGGAGGAATATAATTCAACATGTCATTATTATTTTCATTTTCTTCTAGTTGAACATCATTATGATGAACTTGTTCATTTGTGACATTTTCATGATTACTTTCATTTTCTTCTAAATTATTTTGAAGTTCATTATCAAGATTTGTTGTATTGCAAAATTGAACATCATTGTTATCTCGTAATTGTATCAATTTATTATATTCTAACTCTTTTTGGTGAATTTCTTGCTCATTTGTGATATTTTCATTTAAATTTTGTGTTATATTTTGTTTATTACTAATAAAAAATTTATCTATTGATCATTTTTGAGACTCAATTAATTTTTCTTTTTCTTTTTATTTTTTTATGTTTTTCATATCCAGAAGCATATTTTCTAATAGACATTTCTAATCAAACAATATATTTATAAAGACCAAAATTAAAAATAACTTTCAAGTGTAGAGCAAATGAGAAATAGAACCTGGTTTATATAGAAAGTATTGCTGTAGTTTCTCCAAACAATAATAAGTTTTTAGCAATCTCAACATGCATAAATAAAGACTTATTTAGTGCCCGTTTGGTTCAACGTTTTGAGCCTAAAACGCCACTTTTTCAAAAAGTCAGACCTTTATCTGTGTTTGGTTCAGCTCAAAACGCAACTTTTTTCAAAAGTTGCGTTTTCAGTTAATGCATAAAACGCGTAATCCCTTATGGAGCTCTGGAGGTCCATTTTGCCAAAAGCCAGTGCGCGTTCTAAGGTATCCATTGAACAATCTTGGACAATTACCAAATTCTCCTTTCTTCGTCTTCTTGAACACCTCTCATCAAGTTCACTCACGCCTCTACCTCTACCTCAGTTTTTTTTTTTTTAATTTATTTCTCTAATCTGATCAACACAAAATCACTTAAAATCAACTCAAATCCCATTAGAAAACCCATCCCAAACCCAACTCAAAATCAAACCCAAAATCCACAAAAAAAAAAAATCAACTCAAAATCAACTCAAAATCCAAAATCAAACCCAAAATCAACTAAAAAAAAATCAACTCAAAATCAAACCCAAAATCCCAAAATCCTTATGTTTCAATCATCTTCATCTTCTTCATCATCATCTTCTATGGAGTGTGAAAAAAAAGAATAAAGAAGGAAATACAAAATAAAGAAATAAAGAAAAAAGATGAAAAAAGAGATGGGAGTACCTCTGTGGACGGATGAGTTCTTGCAGAAGAAGAAGAAGAAGAAAAAAAAAAAAAAAAACACAAGAGGAAGTTGGAGAGCTCTGTGGAATGCTCTAGAGAATGGGAGAAGTGGCTGGGAAAAGTGAGGAAAGAAGGAAATAAAGGAAAGGAGTTATACGTGGGTGGAGGAGAAAAAAAGAGTGGAAAAAAAAAAGGGGAAAGTTAAGGAAATGCAGTAACGTGTGGAGGAGAAAAAAAAGATAAAAAAAAAAGGAAAGAAAAAGAAGAGAATGTTATTATAATATTTTTACAATATTTTTACAATAAATTTTAAGTGGTAAATTATTATTAGTAAATATTGGTGAGAAAAAAATAATTTTTATAGAAAGAAAAAAAAATAATTTTAATAGTACGTTCAAATTTTAATCAGTATTAATTTTTATCACAATATTTTCACAATAAATCTTAAGTGGTAAGTTATTATTAAATAATATTGGTGAGAAAAAAATAAATTTTATAGAAAGAGAAAAAAATAATTTTAATAGTACGTTCAAATTTTAATCAGTATTAATTTTTATCACAATATTTTTACAATAAATCTTAAGTAGTAAGTTATTATTAGCTAATATTGGTGAGAAAAAAATAATTTTTATAGAAAAAAAATAATTTTAATAGTACGTTCAAATTAAAATCAGTATCAATTTTTATCACAATATTTTCACAATACTTTCACAATAAATCTTAAGTGGTAGGTTATTATTAGCTAATATTGATGAGAAAATTTTTTTTTTTAGAAGAGTAAAATTGATTGAAGTATATGAAGTAGTTGATTTAAGTATGAAATAAACTCCCTTATATATACATTGTTCTTTTTGGTAATTTATCTCTTAAACTGTAACTTTTATAAATGCTAGCCAAACACTCAGCTTTTTTAAAAAGCACTTTTTAACAGCTTTTATCAAACACTCAGCTTTTTGAAAAATCACTTTTTCATTATGCACTTTTTAAAAACTCAACTTTTTCATTATGCACTTTTTCAAAAAGCCCAACCAAACTCACCCTTAATATATTACCACTAATTAAAATATATATATATATATATATGTATTTATATAAAAAAACACAAGATTAAATTTTTTTTTTTTAAAAAGCACAAGCATAACAAAAATTTAAGCACAACTATAACATTAGGCTTATTAATTTATAATACTCACCCACAAAAAACACACAAAACAAATTACAAATCCTATCTAAAACTCAAAAAAAAAAAAAAAAAAAGCTGAATCAGAAATCAGAATCATTACAAATACAATACGGTAGAATCATTAAATAAAAAGGGCTGAATCACTAAAAAGACAAAACCTTGAAGCTGAAGGCCCAAAACTTGAAGGCCCAAACCGGACCAAAAGCCGAATATCTAGACCATACCTAATTATTTATTCCCGATTCCTGAAGATTGAAGAATGAAGATCAGAAGATGAAGTGAACGGCTCACGGCTGTACTGATGAGGGAGGCGGAGAGCAGAGCAGATTCAGAGAGGCGGCGACGGCGAGGCGGACTGTACTGACGACGAGAGACAGAGTACAGAGAGAGGCGGAGAGCAGAGAGAAACTGAGAAAGGTAAAATAAATTTTTAGGGTTTGAATTTTTTTTATTTGTTTTTTTTTATGGGAATTTTTTTTATTTTTTTTGATTTGTGATTGTTTGATGGTTAATCTCTTAGACTAGATTTGTAGTTTAGCCGGATGATTTTTGGTTTGTCCAAAGGATACAATGTTTAACCGGATTTTGTAATTAATCTGATACTGAATATCATTTGACGAAATGGAAGTTTCTAGAATCTCAACACCAAACTCAACACTCAATGAATCGAGACAGGTTCAATAGAAGTCGAACGATAGAGAATCTAGAAATTAGTTTTTGCTAAGACATAATTTTAAGTTGCCTAAAAGATGCATTTTAGTAACCTTAATTTGAGAGCCCATATGAAATCCATGAATTTTCATAAGATTGTAGAGGTAAATACCCTAAGGCTTCAAAGAGAAAACCCTAGCCTCTGCCTATCTAACTTGTGAATTAAAAAGTAAATAGAGAATCGTCATCCATGGTATTGTTACTATTACAGTACAAATCAAGGTTGAAGTCACAGAGTCATCCCAATGTTACTGCTAGATCAAATTTTCAAGGTGGTCCTTAGAGTCAGGAATGGGAAGTTCATGAGAAGGAATTCAAAATAGAAGAGTCCAACTGAATTGGAGCTATGTATGGCCACATGAGTAAGTCACTACTAGAGGTAGCAATTTGGAACGTGCGTAGGTTTTAATTGTAAGAACTTCGAATCTATTAGTGAATTTGTTCTTGTGGTTTAGGAACCTCATAGTGGTTTTCTCTTGGACTATTTTTCCTTCAGTTTTTCACTTTGTCACCATCTTGTCGCGTTCTTTATTTTCCACTATACTGCTTTAATTGGTGACTCATTAAATTTGTGGTAATTAAATGGTAATAATTGAATTATATAATTGTTTAAAATGTCAAGCTAATAAATTTTGTTGTAAAATCAACAATGGGATCTAAATTTTCTAACACTTCCAAGTGAGATTCACTATAGAAAAATTTTCCAAGAAGGTTCCTTGGAATGCCAAAGTGTATGATTCTTTTGAATGGAGAGTTTGTGGAGAAAATTCAACTAGAGAGGTTTTGGAGCTATTGTGGTCAAAATGCAAGCGGGAAATTTGTAGATATCATAGCATAGAGTCTAGTTGTACAAAGATTTTGTAAGTATAATATTGTAACTAATTTTCCTGTAGTGATTTCTTCTACGGGATCGTGTCCTTGAAGTGAGTTTCCCATTGAAGAAATTCTTCTTTGGTTGTTCACTTCATTATCAAATCTTGTATCTTGAGTTTTTTTCTTTTAATATGTAGCTTTTAGATTTGGTAATTGAGTACTATGGTTGGTTTGTTTATTTGTATCGAATACTAGTACTTTAAAACCAATTTGATTGATCAACAAATTTATGAACTCTAATGTAAAAACATAAGGGTATTCACAAGTTTTTTAAGTAGTATTAGCGCATGGGTACACTCTATAAGGGTTTAGTTTCCTAATTTTGATCATTGATCCCCGTTGGCATGAATACCCTTATGTTTTTACAAAAGTATTCCTTAATTATTCCAATGCCTACTAGAGGGTTTGTACAAGAGTATTCCTTAATTATTAAAATGATGAGAACATGACATTTGTTGGAATGAAATATAGAGAATTTCACAAAGTTAGGAAGGTTAAGTAGAAGAACAAACCCCTAAACCTACTAGACAACCCAATAATGAAGCAATTATAGACACCCTATTTGGCACTAGCTAATAATCTTTAGTCACCAGCCGTAATGAGGAGCTTG
The DNA here is from genome assembly GCA_014183005.1 of Castanea mollissima. Lineage (NCBI taxonomy): Eukaryota > Viridiplantae > Streptophyta > Magnoliopsida > Fagales > Fagaceae > Castanea > Castanea mollissima. Next base: position 58,581,313 of record JACAVU010000004.1, read on the forward strand.
ACATATGTCAACTAAGGATAATTAAAGTATTCAAAATAGTCCATAGGTGATCACAACTAAGAAGTGCTTAGGAAATGATGCTAAAAAGAACTTTTCCTCACTCTTTTGCCAATATTTGTTGACCCAAAGTGGAATTTTTTAATGAGGTTTTTTCCATTAGAAATTGTACATTCAGGGCTTCCAAGTGGACACAAATGTTGCATAATTTGGGTTTACAATGAGCAAGTATTGGCCGTTTCAAGTTGGGCAAACATACTATTAGGAAATTAGGGTTCTAAGCGAATCTGAATGTGTAAGCTCAAAGTTACGTATGCAAGATCAGGGCCGCATTTGCAGCTTCACCTTAGCAGTCTTAAAGTACCATATATAAGCCCTAAGGCTTAAATCTTGGTGGGGGTGCTCCAAACCTCTAGGAAAAATCTACAACCCTATTAAAAGGTCTTTAAAATCCTAGTTTTCACGTATAAATACCCAATTTATGCCTTATTTCTGCCTATATGATTTCAAAACTCCCTTTTTCTTCTCTAGTCTCTTTCTCACTAGCACAAGACCACTTTTTTTTTTTTTAATCTTCAAAAACCTCTCTCTAGGAGTCTCTTGAGGCAGAAACTTGTTTTTAATGCCATTTTCAAAACCCTTTTAGAAAATCTTTTGTTAATGAGTTGTGATACCAAAGTTCGATTGTATTTTTCAATTTCTCTTGCAATCATAAACTAAATTTGTGTTGTACACACTCAAATTTCGGTTAAAATCGTCAAACAACTAGATCCATAAGCAAGGTAATTTTCTATTTTGTGATTTTCTACTTTGCTAGGAGCAATCTAAATGATTCAAATTTTGATGTTAGATTGAGTATTCTTATTTGATTTGGTTGATGTTATGATCTTTGTTTCCTAATGTTAATTTGACCATGATCTAGTTTTTGTTCATTTTTTAGTGTTATATTCATAATATATATTAAATTCCATATTTAAATTTTGGGGTTAGATAAATCTGAAAATCTAAAAATCTCATTTTTGTGTAAGGATGCATAGATTTCATTGAGAAGACGTACACAAGATTTCATTCCTAACACACGAGATCGATATGCGTACGCATTGGATGGAGGTGAGTGAGTGACCTTAAACTCCACTAGAGCTTTAACTTTTTGTAACTAACCCCACCAATTCACAGCATGTGACATTGCTTGTATTGGATTCTAAATACGATAACGAGTTGACCTTTCAATCTGTTAAGAGTCCATTAGGCTTGGGTTGGAGAATGAGCTCCCTAGTTGTGAATAACCATTTCAAGAAGGAAGAAAATGAGACTCAATTAGGTGTTAACCTTACCCACACGTCAGTATGCCCATTTGTTACTGTTGTTTAAACAATAGTTTCAGTGTTTAAACAACATTACACGTATTTTCATACTTTTTCACACACGTATTTCTAAAAAATACAAACAACGTTACTAGAAATCTTATACTAAACAAGCCCATAGGACTAAACCAATTGTATGTGAGTTTGCATGTTTGCATTATTTGTTGGGCCTAAAAGATAAGTCAACCTCTAAAAAATTCATTTTATGTTTCCAAATTTTTCCCAAAAAAAAAAAAAAATTTCCAAAATTTTTTTTAAAAATTTTTTTTCTTAAGTTTTCAAAATCTTTATTATTCAAATAAAAGTTTCGAAGAAGTTTTGAAAAAGAAAAAAAAATGTGTAGCTTTCAAAAAAAATTTGGGTTTGTTTGGATCTGTTTATTTGCTGAAATTGAAAACTTTTTGCTGAAAGTACAATAGATAAAGGTAAAAGTTTGCTGAAATAGTCCAGTAGGATCCATGAATAGTACCAAAAAGTGCAATAGGACTTATGAATAGTAACAAAAATAACCTAAATTGTAAAATAAATTGGCAAAAATAATTTTACCAAACAAACACTTTAACCTTTGGCAAGGTTTTCAATTAAAAAATTTCAAGTCTTTTGAATAAATTCTCAAGAGTTTTTAAAATGAAAGAGAGAAAATAATGAGTATTTTTGCAAATAACTCTTTCTAAAAATTCAAAGAGTTTTTTGAGAGAGAGTCTCTTCCCAAATATAATTACAAAGAAGTTTTCCAAGTAGAGTTTTCAAAAAGGAAAAAAATTCTTTGAAGTTTTTAAAGAAGTTATAAAGAATTTCCAGGGGTTGACTAATTCTATTGATCCTATTTGTTTGATGTTTTAAGCATTTACTTTGTTGAGTCCTAGAGCCTTAGGCCCATCATTAGCTTGTCCACCTGAGCTTGATCTAACTCAACCCATGGTTATATGTGGTTGGAGGTGGGTCTGGAACTTCTCCAACCAATCTAATTAATCGGTTTGGTTGCAGGTTGTGCAAAAACCCAAACCTATGGACACCCCTACCCACTTGATACAACCAATATCAAATTTTAAGAAAACTGAGAGCACAAGAACTAAGAAACAATCTACACTTTTTAAAGGTACAATTTACAATCATCGGTTATTAGTTAGTATTACTATCAATTCCAACAGAGATGATTCTCGTAATGCCTTAGAAACAAGGATCACGATTCTTGCTTCCATTTTTTTCTTTTTTGGTCTTAGAGCCTTTTTCTTTATAGGTGGTATAAGCAGATGAAAACCAAACAAGGGATTGATCATTACGAGCAAAGTATAGCAAGAATCAAATCAAGCAACAAATGAGAAAATGTAAATATAGAAGGTCATACGTACCTTCTAATTAGGATACCAAATTATCAATGAAGTAGGAAAATGTTGTTTTCTGCTACCTCCACTCGGACTGCTGAGCAACTCTACAAATGACAGCCAATTTGGTGAATAAATGTGAAAGGACAAAAAATTTCTAATTCTTTGTAGAACACATTTTACGAGGCAGAAGTCATTTACCGTTGGATTTTTTTTTTTCCTAACTCCTTCCATCACACATAATAAATAAAAATAAAAATCCCAAATTGAACAAAATTTTAAATAAGTATAAATTAAAAAAAGTAAAAAACTAAACAAAGTACCTCTCTTCTTCGTGCCACAAATTTGCAAGTTCTTTTTCACATTTTCTACACCCTCTTGACTTAGCAATGTGAAGAATTAGCCTTCAAAGTGATAAGTTGGAAGTGTCCAGCTCTTTCTTTTCTTTTCTTTTCTTTTCTTTTTTTGAGAGAAATGGAGCAAAAGAAAAACCAAACTGAAGAACAACTCTCAACTGAAATTAAGATGAAGCTTCTTTTATCTTTTTTCTTTTTCTTTTTCTTTTAAATAAATATACAAGATGAAAATGTTTTTTTTTTTCTTTTTGTGGGAATTATATAAGATGAAAAGTTGTGAGTACGAAGAATCGGACTTTTTAAATATTTTTTTTAAGAAGTAGAGAAAAATAAAATGAGAGAATGAAAACACAAAAATTGCAGCAATATCTTAAATCATATTTCCTTCTTTCAGCAGGGATCGCTTTTGTCAAATTTTTCCCTTGAATAATTTCACATTCTTCCAAAGTGGTAGGGGCCACATTTTGATTGATTGTTCTCATCTTGTGTTAGTCATAATTTTCCATGTGCTGCTGTATGATTATGTTACTTCCTTTTTGAATTATTTCACATTTTTTCAAAGTGATAGGGGCCACGTATTGATTGATTGAATTGTTTATAGTCAGTCAGTTAGCAATAGTAAATTGGATAGAGTGAATGTGAATCTATAGCCTTGCCGGGGGTTTAGTTTTTAGGTGCTGCACTTGAACTTTCTTGGTTACTGTTTTTGTCATTTTCTCCACTGAGTTGAGAGAGGGCATTTTTTGGTTTTTACTTCACCATTTTCATGGAGAATGTTTGGTAAAATTTTGATTGAATATTTGATCTTTCAATCAAAAATTGAGATTGTTCGCTTGGGAAGTTGTTGGCTATTGTATAAAATTGACTATTCTAGCAATTTTGTTTGTATCCCACCATTTTTATCATGATTTCTCTTGAGACTATATTTAATGGTGAATTTGGAAAATGATTACATAATTCTAATGCGAAATTCGTAGGAGAGTAAATTTCAAATAAAATTTGAAAAGAGGGGAGATTTTTGTAAATTGATGATGGATTAAATGAACCAGAGGCTCAATTCCAAAAAGCCTCATTAATTTAAGATGATGGATATGGTCAAGAAATTTTTGGATAGGGGCAAAAGTAGTCCACCATTCAAGAAACTAATTAGGAAGAGGCATATTTTAGGCATTCTTGTATCGAAATAGTAGAACCAAGAATGGCTCATTTCTATATTTTGAATATAAAACACTTTGAACCTTGCATCCATGTACTCCCAGTAACTATAAAATTGAGGATCAAATTTGCTTGAAAATCTTATTCTTTCTGGTGTCTTCCTAGAGGGATGGACTGAGTATTGTTTTGATTGTACACTTATGTGGGATTTTTAAGTCTGGTTACTTGTCTTTAAACATATATTAAATTAAAGTTTACACTCAACTTGTTGTGTATTAAGTCTTTGTTCAAGAACAAATTTTTTTTTTCTTAGGCTTAGTTGGTTTATTAAACAAACTTAAAACTTAGACTGAAATATAATTTAATTATAAACAAATAAATATAATCAAGCTTTTTATTAAATCAGAAATTGCTTATGAACTCGTTCAAATACAATCTGATAGTGACGTTTTATATGGCGACGGCATTTCAAGACTGACGAAGTATGATGTCCGTCGGCCATGCTCCTGACGCCTCCATTTAACGTTCCAGGCCACATCCCTACATAACGGCGTTCGATTAACGGATCAGGATGATGAAGTCGAGGCTGACGGTCAAGGTGCTGAAGGTCCTCGGCTGACGTCACCCGCGAAGATGAATTTAGGTGACGGCGGTATAAGAACTGCACATCAAGCTGACGACCCCGGCACACAGGCTGAAGGAGTGATCCGACCTCCATTCTTGATTTGTCTCGGACTCTGCATACATAAATATAAGGAAAGTTCTCTCGCTACACGTCTGGTCTCAGTCAAAAAGGTCCCAGTAAGGAAAGGAGTTCTATACGATATGCAGAGATCCGCGAATCACTCTTCTAAAAGGAAAGTATTTCCTCGCCACGGCGTATATTTCGGCTCTACACCACTATATAAACCCCAGAAACCCTCATAACAAAGGTACGCACAACTTTCCCGACTCTGGCACTCTAGAGTTGTTTGAGATACTAACTTGACCTTCGGAGGGTTTTTGGCCGGCACCACACCGGTGCTCTCCTGTAGGTCACTTTGTTTTCCCTTTGCAGGTGTTGACTCGTGCTGGAGAGTGCCCGCGACCTACTGGTGTTATCCTCGGCATCATCAGTTGGCGCCGTCTGTGGGAAGAAAGTTGCCGAGAGCGTAGAAAAGGATATCTAGCCCTCGCTCTACCCCTGAGACTAAAGGTTGCATGGTACTCACCAGATCGATGGCAACAATCAACAACCAAGGTGACGAACCGCACGTTACAGCGCTAGAAAGGCAGGTTCAGACGCTGGCCGCTGCCGTCGAACGACTTACCAAACAGAACCACGACTTAGAGGAGCAACTACGGCAGATGACCGCGCAACAAAGTGCGCCAAGGGAGGACCAGGAAGTAGCAAGCCCGAAGGGAGGAACGCCGTCAGGCCTGAAGGTAGCACCGCGCCCACAAGGTTGGAGCGGCCAGAGACAAACCTACCATCTGCCTCGGACTCCCTACCGCCTCACATTACAGCCGAGATGCAGGAAATGAGGGAACGCATGGATGCGATGATGAACGCCCTCAGGGGACGGGTGTCCAGCAACCTAGACGACCTAGTCCATAGAACGGATTCGCCCTTCACAGCATTGGTAAATTCGTGTCCCGTTCCTCCAAAGTTTCGCATGCCCCATATGGAGAACTACGACGGATCCAAAGACCCGCTGGACCACCTGGAGTCTTTTAGAACTCTGATGCATCTTCAGGGTGTACCCGACGAAATCATGTGCAGGGCTTTCCTCACCACCTTGAAGGGGCCCGCGAGGGATTGGTACACCAGGCTGACGCCTAATTCAATCGGCACTTTCAAGGAATTGGGTGCACAGTTTGTGTCACACTTTATTGGGAGTCATCGACGCAAGAGGTCTATTACGTGTATACTAGGCATCAAGCAGCGAGAGGGCGAAACATTAAGGTCCTATATAGCCCGCTTCAACAAGGAATCCCTCTCGATAGACGAAGCAGATGATAAGATACTCGTGGCAGCGTTCACGAATGGGCTACGAGAGGGTAAGTTCTTGTTCTCTCTATGCAAGAACGACCCGAAGACCATGTCTGACGTATACTATCGGGCGACGAAGTACATGAACGCAGAGGATGCCTTACTGGCCAGAGACGACTATAAGCCAAGAAAAAGGGAAAGGCAGGAAGACACGAGACCCGACAACGGACGAAAAAGGGGGAGAACCAGAGAGGGACGAGATGATCGACGACCTAAGCCGCCTACAGGAAGGTACACAAGCTTCACCCCCCTTAACGCACCCCTCGACCAGGTGCTAATGCAAATCAGAGATGAGGAAGCTTTAGCCTTTCCCGGCAAGCTGAAGGGAGACCCCAGCAAGAGACCAAGAGACAAATACTGCCGCTTTCATCAGGACCATGGCCATGATACCGCCGACTGCTACGATTTGAAACAGCAAATAGAAGCTCTCATTAGGCGAGGACGGCTGCGGAGGTTCGTCAACACGGAGAGGGCAGACCTGCCGCAAAATCAAGCCCCTAGGCAAGATAACGAACGACCCAGGCAACCTGCTAGAGATATAAGGATGATCGTAGGAGGAACCACGACTGTTGGGTCATCCAAGAAAGCCCGAAAGACTTACCTCAGAATGGTTCAGAATGTCCATACGGCAAGTTCCGCGCTAGGAAGGTCACAAATCGACAATCCCCTCTTCGAATTTCCAGAAAGAGACGCCCGACGCCTTCACCACCCCCACGACGACGCCATCGTCGTCACCATACAATCAGGGGATTACAACATACACCGAGTCCTTGTGGACAACGGTAGTTCGGCGGACATCCTCTATTATCCCGCCTTCCAGCAGATGGGAATTGGAAGAGAGCGACTAATTCCGACTGACGCCCCGCTCGTTGGCTTTGGAGGAGCAAGAATATTCCCACTTGGTACTGTTACTTTGGCAGTAACCATTGGAGATTATCCACAGCAGGTCACTCGGAACGTGACATTCCTAGTAGTTGACTGTTCGTCGGCTTACAATGCCATCATAGGGCGACCTACCCTCAACTCATGGAGGGCGGTGACGTCAACATACCACCTAATGATGAAGTTTCCTACTGATTATGGAGTTGGTCAATTAAGGGGGGATCAGGTGTCCGCGCGCGAATGTTATGTGGCTATGATGGAGATGGACAATCACGTCCTGGCCATAGAGGAGCGTCGGGTGACGACGGAACCTGCCGAGAGACTTGAGGATGTCCTTCTCGACGAAGCCCACCCGGAGCGAACAACCAAAATCGGCACCCTAGCCAGCCCGACGGTACGTCTAGAACTTGCGACCTTTTTGAAAGAAAACCGGGATGTGTTCGCATGGAGCCACGAAGACATGCCAGGGATCGATCCATCGGTCATGGTGCACAGGTTGAACGTGTCGCCGTCTTTCCCGCCTGTCCGACAGAAGAAAAGAACCTTCGCCCAAGAGAGGGATCAAGCGGCAGCGGAAGAGGTCCGTAAACTACAAGGTGCGGGATTTATCAGGGAAGTGTACTACCCTGACTGGTTAGCAAATATCGTGATGGTAAAGAAGAACGACGGGAAATGGAGGATGTGCGTCGACTTCACGGACTTGAACAAAGCATGTCCCAAGGATAGCTATCCCCTCCCGCGGATCGACGCCCTGGTGGATTCTACGGCCAAACATCAGTTACTTAGCTTCATGGATGCATTCTCCGGGTATAACCAGATCCGGATGGACGAAGCTGATCAAGAGAAAACTTCGTTCGTAACAAGCCAAGGCCTCTTTTGTTACAAGGTTATGCCCTTCGGTCTGAAGAACGCTGGCGCCACCTATCAGAGGCTTATGAACAAGATGTTTGCGCGACAGATTGGGAGGAACGTCCAGGTGTATGTCGACGACATGCTGGTCAAAAGCCAAAGGGAAGAAGTCCATTTGGAGGACCTGAAGGAGACATTTGATACTCTGCGCTCCTACAACATGAAGCTCAACCCAAGCAAGTGTGCTTTTGGAGTGACGGCCGGAAAGTTCTTGGGGTACATGGTGTCCCAAAGAGGGATCGAGGCCAATCCAGACAAGATTCAGGCCATTATGGGAATGGCCCCTCCCAAAAATATCAAGGAAGTACAAAGCCTCACGGGGAGGATTGCCGCGCTCAGCAGATTTGTATCAAAAGCTGCGGACAGATGTCTACCTTTCTTCCGAACGTTGAAAAAATCCTTTGAATGGACCCCCGAGTGTCAACAAGCGTTCGAAGATTTGAAGGCATACCTCTCTTCACCGCCGTTACTAAGCCCTTCCCAACCAGGAGAAGAACTGTTCCTCTATCTTGCCGTTTCCCCAGCAGCTGTCAGCGCGGCCTTGATTAGAGAAGATGATAAGGTCCAACGACCCGTGTACTACGCAAGCAAGGCGCTACACGGTGCAGAAGAGAGATACCCCCTATGGAGAAGCTCGCCTTCGCTTTGGTTACAGCAGCCCGTAAGCTGAAGCCATATTTTCAAGCCCATACAATAGTCGTCCTAACTGACAAACCCTTGCGGCGAGCAATGGGCAGCCCTGCGGCGGCCGGACGAATGGCGTTATGGTCAGTAGAACTAAGCGAGTTCGATGTACAATACCGCCCCCGTATTGCCATCAAGGGACAGGCGGTGGCCGACTTCATTGCTGAGTTCACTAGTGTGGAAGGCGAAGGGAAAAGAATCCCCTATGGAGCATTTTCACTGACGGGTCGTCCAACAAGAAGGCTGGCGGGGTAGGGGTCGTACTTAACTCCCCGGAAGGCGACGAGCTCAAGTGTATGATCCGCCTCGACTTCCCTACAACTAACAACGAAGCTGAGTACGAAGCCCTAATAGCAGGTCTAGACCTTGCTCAAGTTGTAGGGGCCGCAAATGTAGTTGTTCATTGCGACTCCCAAGTCGTCACAAGCCAGGTAAACGGTGAATACGAATGCAAGGGCGAAAGAATGAAGAGGTACTGGGAGCAGGCGAAAAAGAGAATGGAGGGGCTGCAAGCAAAGATAATCCAAGTCCCGAGAGAGGGAAACGAGCATGCTGACCGACTTTCCAAAGCCGCGTCTGCAGACCCTATGGCCGCCGTTGACGAGGTACTCTCTTTCACTCAGTTTTCACCATTAATTGACGCGGTCTGCATACAGGAAATTGGTTCCGAAAACGATTGGACCACGCCCTTGATCTCCTACCTAAAAGATGGCACGTTGCCTGACGAAAAGGAGGCTGCCAGAAAGCTGAAGGTCCGGTCTTCACGTTTCGTCTTGATAAAGGACGTCCTCTACAAAAGGGGCTTCTCTCGGCCATACCTGAGGTGCGTGGGCCCTGAAGAAGCGAGCTATGTCATGAGAGAAGTACATGAGGGGATATGCGGCAACCACTCCGGATCACGGTCGTTGGTACAGAAGTTGGTTCGGGCCGGGTACTATTGGCCGACGATGCAAAGTGACGCCCAGGTTTATGTAAGGGCTTGCGACAAGTGTCAAAGATTCAGCAACATCATTCGACAACCGGCGGAGGGATTGACCCCCATAACTGCCCCGTGGCCATTCGCACAATGGGGATTAGATATCATGGGACCGTTCCCGATGGCGGCACGACAGCTGAAGTTCCTCGTCGTAGGCATCGATTACTTCACCAAATGGGTTGAAGCTGAAGCCCTAGCCACCATTACTGAGAAGAATATAAGGGGTTTTGTATGGAGAAACATTGTTTGCAGGTATGGGATCCCAAGAGTCTTAATTTCAGACAACGGCAAACAATTTGACAACGACTCCTTCCGAGCCTTCTGTTCAGAGTTAGGAATCAAGAACCACTATTCCTCCCCGGCCCATCCTCAGGCAAACGGACAAGTGGAAGTAACCAACCGATCCTTGCTCCGAATCATCAAGACTCGGCTCGAGGGGGCAAAGGGAGTATGGCCCGAGATGCTGCCGAGCGTGTTATGGGCATACAGAACGACGGTACGAACCCCCACGGGAGAAACTCCGTTCCAGCTGACATACGGAAGTGAAGCGGTCATTCCGGCCGAGATAGGGCTCACAAGTTATAGGGTGGCCAACCACGACGAGGGAAGAAATGACCAAGAGCTTCGTTTGCAACTGGACCTAATTGACGAAGTAAGAGCGGTAGCCGAGCAGAGACTCGCGCGTTACCAAGACCTCGTGAGCAAGTACTACAACTCCCGAGTCAAGCATCGAGACTTCAAGGTCGGAGATCTTGTTTTGAGAAAAGTGATGGGCGCAGCCAGAGATCCCGCGCAAGGAAAGCTCGGCCCAAACTGGGAAGGACCCTACAAGGTCATATCATGGCAAAGAAAGGGCACCTACCACCTGGAGACTCTTGACGGGCAGAAACTACGACATCCCTGGAACGCCGAGCACCTCAGAAAGTACTATCAATAGAAGATGACAAGCAGAACGTTACTCCTCGCTACCAGTTTATAATCCTTAATTTGTCTTAACATTTCTTGCTTACAGTACATTTCAAAGTCCAATGGGCTTTAAGTTAATCTTTTCTATTTTGAACAATATTTTATTTATGCATTTCATCACAATAAGAGGAGGTCCATTCAGAAACGACTAGTAAATTTCTTATGTCTTGAAGAAAGCAGAAAGCTCTCAACAATTAAGTCCACAAGTTGGACGACCTAATGGCCAAACCCACAAAGTGGACGGCTCACTACTAAGTCCACAAAGTGGACAGACTACTTCTAAGTCCACAAAGTGGACGGCTTACTTATAAGTCCACAAAGTGGACGGACTACTTCTAAGTCCACAAAGTGGACGGCTCCCTACCAAGTCCACAAAGTGGACGGACTACTTCTAAATCCACAAAGTGGACGGGCTACTTCTAAGTCCACGAAGTGGACGGCTTGTTTACGAGTCCACAAAATTGACGTACTCCCTCTAAGTCCATATAGTGGACGGCTCATTTCTAAACCCACAGAGTGGACGACCCCAGTCTAAGAACAGCGAGGTGACGATGTTAAGTCCAAATTGACGGCATAATGCGTTGACTGTCCAACGGCGTCAGCCATGAAACTGACGACATGACAAGAACGACCCTAAGTTCTCATGAAGAGAAACTGACACCGTCATCAGCCCAAAACTTGACATATAAAAATATATATATCGTCACCCTTAAGCTGACGAGCTCATCGCAGAGTGCCTACAACAAAAAGCACGATTTATGAAGCTGACGGTATTGAGCTCAAGTCGACGTGTAGGCTGACGCCGTGGTATCCGATGCCATCGAAAGGATTGATGAGCAAGAAACTTTTCAAAAATAATGGACAGGCTGACGTTGTTTCTTTGTGGCATGAAACAACTTAAACAACGCCGTCATGTATAAGCGACGGATTCATTATTATTTAACACAAAGAGAAAGAAAATATGCTTTAAACACAAGGAAAAATATTAAGATTAGCATAAACATTGTCTTTACATAAGCCCAGGAAAATGGGCGACAAATAATACAGCACCGTCTACATTCAAAAAAAAAAAAAAAAAAAAAAAAAGGGATAACAATAATATAAAAATAAGAAGAGTGGGGGTCGTCATCAGTTTCCTCCGTCATCTTCGACGTTAACAGGCAGGGCGCCGGAGAGAGAAGGGCTGACGGCATTGGGATCGACATGAGGCTCAGCTGGAGTCAAAGTGACTGACGGATCGGCAGCTGGTTGAGCCAAGACGAAGCTGTTGTCCCTCTGACTATTGTCGTCAGCTTCTTCATTGACGATGTCACCTGCGGGCGTCGGAGGAATGGATTCATCCATTGAAATCCTCGACAGGTCCAAATCAGGATAGGCAGATTTCACCTGCTTCAAGCAATCCTCGAACCCGTCACCATAGTAGGCGGCACAAGAGTCAATGAAGGCTGACGAATCTTTGAACTCCGTCACAGCATCGTTCCTAGCCGTCTCTACTTGAAGAAGGATGGACCTCAACTCCTTCTCCGCCGTCACTTTGGCCTCCGTTTCAAGCTCCCGACGGCGGGTCTCCTCCGTCAGCTTCTCCTTGTAACCCTTCAGCTCCTCACCCAAGATACGGTTCGCATCCCTATACTGAAGCTGGCCGTCAGTCAGGTTCTTGACACGCTCCTGCAGACGGGTAACCACCCCTTCTTTAGCAGAGCACCGGCGTGACAGGGCCTTCATGCGAACCATAGCCTGGAAGCAAAAAGGAACAAGACAACGTCAGGACACAAAAATGACTCAGACACCAGAAGTTGAAAACGAAGCTTACCCTGGTTAGGTCAAAAAGGCCTGACGCCTTTATCTCGTCAACACTCTGTTCGGCAAGAGGGTCCATTTCATCGTCCTTCAAAATGGAATCCGTCACCTCTACAGCGTAGTCCTTGTGAGTTAACAGACGGCGCACGGATCCTTGAACGATGGGCCCTGACGAGGTCATCAGACCCTTGCCTGCCCCATGAGCAGTCCTGGGGGAGACGGCCTTCGAGAAGACGTGTCCCCGGGAGTGGGGGCAACTTTCTTCCCCGAACGGTCATCCCTGCCGTCACCTTTCCTCTTAGCTCCGACCTTTCCGACGGGTCTGGGACCTGACGGAGGAGTTGACTCGCCCCCAGTCCGTTCCAGCTGCTTCTTCTTAGCTGCCGCCGCAGCTCTGACCCTCTGCCTGGCTGACTCCATTTCTGCGAAGAACAAAGATTAGAGAAAAAAACCACGTCAGGTTAAAGACAAGAAGCTGAAGGATACTCACGACGGCGGGAATAAGCGTTCAGTCTGCAGGCTTCCTCCGTCGGCTCAGGTCCACCACAGTACAGGTGAAGAGTGTCTAAGGTAATTAGGTCTCGACACTTCCTCTCGTCCAAGGGGATGGCCGTCACTCGACGAATGAAAGCCTCTTGTTCCGCGGATATGCGTGGGCGGTTGTTAGCTGCAATGAAAAGTGACGGGTTAGGACAGCAAATAAGTAGACGAAGCGAGAAGGGCCGACGGTATTAACCTGAATCTCTAACATAAGCCCAAGTATTGTCAAAACCATTGGGCATCGTCTCCCACTCCTCTGGACGACATACCCAGTTCGTCCCTTCTACAAAAAAGTATCTGCCCTTCCACTTCCTGTTGGAGTCGGGCATGTCGGACACTAACTTCAGGTCCTTGTCCCTCACCGCAAAATGGTACACTCCCTTTGACGAGGAAATGTGCTGAGGACGATAACAAAAAAAGAACTCGTCCAACGTCAGCTGACGGTTCCCACCACTCAGACGACCCCACAGGATCTCAGCGCCAATGAAGGTCCGCCAAGCATTGGGGGCAATCTGGCTGACGGATATCCCCAGAAAGTTGGCCAGCTGACGGTGTAATGCCGTCAGTGGCAGCCTTAGTCCGGCCGCGAACATGGCGTCATACATGCCAACGTCCGCGGTCCGTCCGGAGTAGCACTTCTCACCCTCCTCTGGAAGGCGAATGGGAATATCGTCAGGTATTTGATAACGAGCCCGCAAGCTTCTAAAAATATTTTCTGACATCGTGGGGAGAAAATTGTTGACGGACCACTCTGAGGGTAAGATGAAGGGACGATCATCGCCAGAGGACCCCGAGGTGCTCTCTAAGGCTTCCTCGTCGCCGTCACTCTCACCCCCGTCACGAAACCCTTGACCTCCGTCGCCTACATCACCGCTCACCTCACTTCCCCTTGAGCTCTCTATATCACTGTCAGATGGAGTCGACGAGTCTCTCTCTGACGACCAGGATAGGCCCTCTGCGGGCTGACGACCTGGTGGGAAAACCTCGTCGTAACCCGCTCCGTCGCGGATCGACGACTGGTCACTCGGCGTCTCCCTAGACATCTGACTACCTACAAACGACGGGTTTCTTTCTAAGATCCTAGGCCGACGACTTCACTAAAGGGCGACGCTATAAAAATAATAATAATAAAAAGTAGAGTATCGATAACTTACGTGTAGGAGGACGGTCTCAAGAAGTGACGACTGTACGATTGACGATCTAACAAGGCTGGAAGTGACGGATTCGTTCTCTCAAGATGTGCAAGGCGAAAAAATAGGAAAAAGGTAAATAGTGAAATATATATATAGGAGAGAGGAAGCTCGGAAGACGAAGCGACGTACCCGTCAGACGCGGAGCCAACCATCCTATGACACGTGTCCCACATTTAATGAAGATGGCACAGACTACCACGCACGAGCCGTTTCCCAGTAACAGAAACTCCATGACCCGTCGCTCCCACTTGACGGGACAATGGAGTGGGGGGCAGCTGATAGTGACGTTTTATATGGCGACGGCATTTCAAGACTGACGAAGTATGATGTCCGTCGGCCATGCTCCTGACGCCTCCATTTAACGTTCCAGGCCACATCCCTACATAACGGCGTTCGATTAACGGATCAGGATGATGAAGTCGAGGCTGACGGTCAAGGTGCTGAAGGTCCTCGGCTGACGTCACCCGCGAAGATGAATTTAGGTGACGGCGGTATAAGAACTGCACATCAAGCTGACGACCCCGGCACACAGGCTGAAGGAGTGATCCGACCTCCATTCTTGATTTGTCTCGGACTCTGCATACATAAATATAAGGAAAGTTCTCTCGCTACACGTCTGGTCTCAGTCAAAAAGGTCCCAGTAAGGAAAGGAGTTCTATACGATATGCAGAGATCCGCGAATCACTCTTCTAAAAGGAAAGTATTTCCTCGCCACGGCGTATATTTCGGCTCTACACCACTATATAAACCCCAGAAACCCTCATAACAGAAGGTACGCACAACTTTCCCGACTCTGGCACTCTAGAGTTGTTTGAGATACTAACTTGACCTTCGGAGGGTTTTTGGCCGGCACCACACCGGTGCTCTCCTGTAGGTCACTTTGTTTTCCCTTTGCAGGTGTTGACTCGTGCTGGAGAGTGCCCGCGACCTACTGGTGTTATCCTCGGCATCATCACAATCTAAACAAAGTCAATAAATTTTTTTAAAAAAACCGGTAGTCTATTGTGTAAAGCTGTTTATACTCTGATTCACTTTTTGAAAATTCGCTCACAATTCTAATTCACTTTCACACTATAGGAATCTCAATGCAGCTTTTGCATAGGGGTGGCAATTCGTGTTCGCGTGTCGGGTTCGTGTCGTGTCAAGTCATGAGTATTCGACTACATAGGTCAACACTAACCCGACATGTTTATTAAACGGGTCAAGATTCCTCAACCCTAACACGACCCATTTATTAAACGGGTCAGTCGTGTCGACCTGTTTATCAAATTTTATCAAAATGAAAAATAAAAATTAATGAAAAAACAAACAAATAAATATTTTTAATATAAAATTCAGAACAAACGAGTAACTGCATCACAAATAATCATTTAAAATTAAAGCATATCCCAATATCACAAATAATCAATGACATTATGTCAAAGAAAATAAATCACAACAACTAATAAGTTTATATACTTAGAGTTTGAAGGGTATATTGGTAAAATAACATTTAATTAAACGGGTCAGACGGGTCAAACGGGTTCTATGTGTTCAACACTAACCCAACCCATTTATTAAACGGAATAGTCATGTCAACCCGAATATGACACGAACCCATTAAGCCTCAATCCATAACCTACTAATTTCGTGTCGTGTCGTGTCGGGTTCGCAAGTCGTGTCAAATTTTGCCACCCTTACTTTTGCATGCATGCGATCTACTATTTTTTGGAATGCAGCTGTGTAGCTTTATGCATTGCCATTCATTTTCAAACTCAGAAGGGACCGCTCCCACTCGTTTTACTTTTGACTGTGTTTGTCTTCTAGTGTCGGCGGAACATAACATCTAGTGTTGCCTGGTCATGTTACCAAAGTGGTAGGGGCCACATTTTGATTGATTGTTGTCATCTTGTGTTAGTCATAATTTCTCATGTGCTGTCTGACTATGTTACTTCCTTTTGAATTATTTCACATTTTTCCAAAGTGGTAGGAGCCACGTTTTGATTGATTGAATTGCTTATAGTCAGTCAGTTACCAATAGTAAATTGGATAGAGTGAATGTGAATTTATAGCCTTGCCGGGGGTTCAGTTTCTAGGTGCTGCACTTGAACTCTTTTGGTTACTGTTTTTGTCATTTTTTTCACTGAGCTGAGAGAGGGCATTCTTTGGTTTTTATTTTACCATTTTCATGGAAAATGTTTGGTAAAATTTTGATTGCATATTTGATCTCTCAATCAAAAATTGAGATTGTTCACTTGGGAAGTTGTTGACTATTGAATAAAATTGACCATTCTAGCAATTTTGAATGTATCTCACAATTTTTATCATGATTTATCTTGAGACTATATTTAATGGTGAATTTGGAATATGATTACAAAATTCTAATGCGAAATTCGTTGGAGAGTAAATTTCAAATAAAATTTGAAAAGAGGGGAGATTTTTGTAAATTGCTGATGGATTAAATGAACCAGAGGCCCAATTCCAAAAAGCCTCATTAATTTAAGATCATGGACATGGTCAAGAATTTTTTGGATAGGGGCAAAAGTAGTCCACCATTCAAGAAACTAATTAGGAAGAGGCATATTTTAGGCATTCTTGTATCGAAATAGTAGAACCAAGAATGGCTCATTTCTATATTTTGAATATAAAACACTTTGAACCTTGCATCCATGTACTCCCAGTAACTATAAAATTGAGGATCAAATTTGCTTGAAAATCTTATTCTTTCTGGTTTCTTCCTAGAGGGATGGACTGAGTATTGTTTTGATCGTACACTTATGCTGGATTTTTAAGTCTGGTTACTTGTCTTTAGGTTGTTTGTGGGTAATGATTTAAGAGTATCTTCCAACTAAGTTGAGCTCATAATTTTTTTTTTATTTTAAAAATCGCTTGGAAAGAAATGCCAATTGTTGGGGAGATATTTCTGGATAATTTTCTAATGTTCAAATTTAGATTCAAATTTTGGTTCTATCATGAAAAATGGGCAATGTTAATAATGAGATTTGATGGTCTAGTCAAATCTGGATGACTGTTGCTGGGTAAAGGTAGATACATAAGATAGATTTTTAGGCACTTGAGAGTATGACGCATTAGATGAGGAATATTTTCTAGCACTTGAATTCTATTTGCACTTGAATTCTATTTGAAAAGGCCACGTGAAAATGCATTGGACATGTTATAATTAAGATAGATGTAATGAATTTATTTGGTAAACATATATTAAACTGAAGTTTACACTCAACTTGTTGTGTATTAAGTCTTTGTTCAAGAACAAATTTTTTTTTCTTAAGTTTAGTTGGTTTATTAAACAAACTTAAAACTTAGACTCAAATATAATTTATTTATAAATAAATATATACAAACAAGCTTTTTATTGAATCGAAAGTGAATTATGAACTCGTTCAAATACAATCTAAACAGAGTCAATAAATTTTTTTTAAAAAACCAGTAGTCTATTGTGTATTACTGTTTATACTCTGATTCACTTTTGGAAAAGTCGCTCACAATTCTAATTCACTTTCACACTATAGGAATCTCAATGCAACTTTTGCACGCATGCGATCTACTGTTTTTTGGAATGCAGCTGTGTAGCTTTATGCATTGCCATTCATTTTCAAACTCAGGAAGTACCGCTCCCACTCATTTTACTTTGACTGTGTTGGTCTTCTAGTGTCGGTAGAACATAACATCTACTGTTGCCTGGTCATGTTACCAACTTTTTGAATATTTCACATTCTTCTAAAGTAGCAGGGCCACGGTTGATTGAATGGCTTAGAGTATCTCCCATCTGCCAATGTTATTTTATTTTATTATTTTAAAAAATTATTTTATTAATTATACCATTATTATTTTACAACATATCTAATATTTTATTTTTTTATTTACCTCATTTATTTATTAAAATATTAATTTTACATCCTCTTTTTTTCTCTCTCTTCCTCTCCTCTCTTTGTCTTTTCCCTCAGTCTCTCTTCCTCTTCATTTTCTGGGTCTAAAAGATCATCACCACCGTAAAACCACTGTCACTAACAACCACTGTCACTCACATCCCAGCAAACCCACCACGCCACTAGCTAGCAACCACCACCACAACCACTATAGCCCCCACCACGCCAACCACCAAAACCCATTAAAAAAACCACCAAACCCACCACCAACAACAACCACCACAAAAACCACCAAGAGAAAAAAAAATAAATAACACAAAGAAACCGCCAAAATCACAACCAACAACCACAAGAAACAGCCACTACAAGAACCACCAAGAGAAGCAGAAAAAAAAAAAAAAAAAACACATACAAGTAACGTATGTGTTTTTTTACGGACCCTTCTGCTTCTTTTTTTTTTTTTTTCCTTCTTCTCCTGGGTTTCAGACCCTTCTTCTTGTTCTTTTTTTCCTTCTTCTTTTGGTGGGTTTCGGACCCCCCCTTCTTCTCTTCTTCTCTTTTTGATTTTTTCTTCTGGTGTGTTTCGGTCTTGTTGTGGCTGCCAGTCTGCCTTTGCTTTTTTATTTGTGTGCCGTACAAGTGACGTATTTGACTGTCAGCCTCTTTACTCTCCCTTAAAAGATATGTCCTTTGCTTTAAATTTGTTATTTGTTTAGTTTTTGCCAGCCTACATACTCGTCTTTTATCACTTGTGTTTTAAATTTTGAATTTTTTCTTTGTTTTGTTTTTGTGAGCCCTACGTGACTAACAATAAAAACAAATGTTTCAGCCTTTACCCTCTTTTACTGTTCCAATATCCAACAACTTAATAAAAGTATTAACATCATTTTTTTTTCTTCATATTATTACTCTTATTATATTTTATAAATAATTGAATGGATACTTCTCTTCTTCTTCTTATTATTATAATTATTATTATTTGGACTTAAAGATTACATATTAGTTGAAATATGTACTTATAACTTCTTTAAAACCCTTAATAATTTATATAGGTTTTTATTATTAATAATATATATATATTTTTTATTATAAAATAATGTCACTCTGAAACACTTTGAAACGGTACGCCGAAATAGGCTAGTACCGAAATATTTCATTCCAATAGACAAATTGAAACGGGGTCCGAAACAGTATTCATAACTCTCAACCACCTTAACTGGTGTTATGTTATGTTTGGTTTAGTTTGGTTTACTTGGGTCCTACCTACACCCACACCCCGACTCAAAATAAACTGCTACTCATTTTCCCTTTAATTTCTCCTCCTCAAAATTAATTAATACCAGCTTCTAAGCATGCTTGGAGACTTTTTTTTAATTAATAATTTAAATTCATTATAATTTGAGATTATTACATTTTTCAATCACAAAAATACTTAACGGTGTGATAAGTGTTTAGCATTTTCAAATTATAATCAATGCAAATTATTAACTTTTACAAAAAAAAAAAATAGAAGAGCAATTTAAAAATCATCTGTGTATATATCTATCTTTTTTTTTTTTTTTTTTTTTTAACTTACTATTAGTGACTATTGATGATTACAGTGGAGCTCCGTTGATTGTGAACTGGAGTTTTGATATGGGTTTGAGACTAGGTTGTTGATTAGGGTGGAGCTCCGTTGATTGTAGAGTGAATTTGGAGTCTGGACTATGGCAGTGGTATAAGGGAGAAATGGAGAGATAATAGAGATGGGGGAGAAAGAGGAAAGTGAGTGAGAGACAGAAAGATGAGAGAGAAAAAAACAGAAATAAAATATTAATATTACTTTTGGTATAGTGCTACAGTATCATTATACATTTACGATGGTATGGTATTGTAGTACTATCCCAAAAAAATTTACAATTTTCCATGTTTTCACTTCTGGTTGTTAAGACAAATTGGGCCTTAATGCTAAAATATGCTTACATTTGGCATTTGACAGACCAACTGTAAATACTTTAATTGATAAAGTAATTTTTTGGAATAATAAAATAAGATAGGATGATATTTTTGGATAAAAATAATTTTACAGTGAAATAAATGGATCAAATTCCTTTGATAGAGGTGTTATGGGTCCAGCCCACATGATAGCCCTATTCAATCAATGGGCTTTTTATCAAGAATTCTACTTCAAGGAGAACTCCTAGTAGAGCAGAAGGAAATCATAATTCAATTGGAAGTAGGAGACCGTATGTTAGAAAACAAAAGGCTTGTTTATACATAGATAAGGTTGTTTGTATGGTTTTGTGGTGGTGTCTCAGAAACAGGCGGTCAAGAGAAGTAGAAGAAAATAAAGAGAAGAGAGCAAAGTATTGCAATATTTGGAAGAAATAATTAGTGTACGTGAGAGAAAAGAAATTAAGAAAATTTTCTTTAGCCAACATTAGAGGATTTATTATTATATTTGATGAATCTCAAGTTAGGCATAAAGTTGAGGATTATTGAAATTTATTAAATTCGAAGCTGGGTAAAGGTAGATACAAAAGATGGGAGTTCTAGGCACTTGAGAAGATGACACATTGTATGAGGAAGGTAATTGCTTGGGCAAAAGTTGGTGGCTTTAGGAATATTTCTAGCACTTGAAATCTATTTGAAAAAGCCGCATTGGTAGTTGGAGGGGGCATTGGAGGCCTAATGTAATGCAAGAATCAAATTATATTCCTGGGAGGAAAGTAAGCCATCACATAGGAATCTTTGGTTATTGGTTTGGTTTTCTGATTTGGGCATCCTTTCCTGAAAATTATCAATTGAAAATTTGTAAAGATCACTAGGCTTTTAGCAATAATAAACTTTATCCTTTGAAAAACCATGGATGGTCACCGATTTGAGCCGGCAAAGTTGGTGAGCATAGGCGCTGAATTGTCAAAGGAGCTTAAAGGTGGTGATTTGGTTTTGATGGTAAGGATGATTTTTTTCCAACTAGGGACATAGTCGGGAATTTGTCTAGGCCTGGGCCAAAATATGAACTAGAAAATTTTTATTATTCAAGAATAAGAAACAATTTAAAACTTAAAACTAAATTATTACATGAAAAATAAAAACAGCATCCACTAAATATTGACCAAAAAAAAAAAACAAAAAAAAAGTTACAAACAATTGTATTTTAATATATTTCAACTTATTATATATAATATATCAAAATGGAACTTAACTTTCTCTGTATTATCAAATTCATAAATGATTAATGTTGGAGGGATGGATCTAAGCACAACATAGAGCTCACAGGCCTAGTCCGAGGATGGGTAAAGGACTATTCATACACCAATCCAGACCTGACACGTGGACTAAGTTCGAGGAGGGAAGACATTGAGACCACGCTAATCCAAACTAAACATGTGGACTAAGGTCTAAGGATGGCAAACGGACGGACCCACCGTCAGAGGCACCCGAGAAACAAATGCACCTCGGGAATGCCTCAGTTTGCCAATTGCACCAAAAAGTAGGGCACCGTCAAAGACATTAGAGACGTGCAAGTAAAGAAGAGAGGAAATCTTTGGGGAAGGTAGCCATCACCTCCACACTCAATGCACTGCACCAACTGAGCTGGTCGCATTTATGAAGAAAATACACCTAAACAGTAGTTCTACAGCTCACACACTCTCTACCACCTCTAGAAGGGTCTTGATGGGACAAGCATTCCAATTTCTAGCTTGAAACGTTCAAGTGGAGGGCTCAGATGCATTGAGGGAGACTATATAAAGGAAATGAATCCTTCTAGGAAAGTGGTTGGAACATGAGAACTTGAACAAGAGGGAAAGAATATCAACTTGTAGAAAGATTTGAGCAAATAATATATGAACGTTGCATCCTCGGACAAGCCCGAGGAAGAATTTATATCCGTTTTGTGTTTCTTTTCATCATATTAAGGATAATGACTTTATTGATTTCATATTGGGATCATACAGTGCATTGCAATTGACTTAGCAAGCTCACTCTCTTACAAATTAATTGTATTGGGCCAGAAATACCTAGTACCACTATTCTAAGTGAGCCTGGGGCCATTTTTTGAGCTCTTACAATTAATTTTATACAAAATTTCGCAACTATTTCCGTTTTGATGTACAAAATTAAAGAGTTTTAGAATATATCATATTTCATTTTATTTTAAAACTTACTTTTTATAATATTCATGATTAAAAATCATCATTCCATAGTTAAAATAAAAATTAGAAGAATAAGTATAGCTACAATTACTTTATAACTTTATAAGCAAATTGGTAGGCTATTAAAATTGTAGTCCTTATTAGTCATTGACTCATTGGCATTATTCAAAAATAGTTACCAATTTTCTGAAGTCTAGATGTTGAACTATATTATGCCAATAATGGTGAAAATCCAGTTTTAAGAGTACTTTTTCTTGATTTGTGAATTTTCGCAGCTAAAACAAGTCATAAACAAAACAAATACCATCAATGCTAAAAAGTTTAACATGTCTCTCAAAGATCCAAAGCTGAGTTATAAAAAGCAACTCTAATATATATTCACTAAACCAATGATTTGATTTTTATAATTCAAAATTTATTGCAATATAAAAAATATTTATTATCATATTTTCTTCTTTTGTTATAACATTCCTAGCGCTTTTTTACATGTACGCATTTCTTTATTTTCTCAAAAGCATAATTCAACATTACTGTCACTATCAATTGAATCTTTTACTAGTGTGCTATCATTTTCTATTTGTAATAATTCATAAGAACACTCACTATCAATCTATCATTATACAAGTTTGATTCAATAAATACCTTTAAAAGTATATTGTAACTCGTCCTTAACATCTAATCCATTAGTTTCCATTCTAAGAGGAAATATAGACTGATGAGAAGATCTAAAAGGAAAGAGAAGAAAGAAGTGTGTGATGAAATTTCGCAAAGGAAAGTGAATGATCAATTAAAAATAATAGATTTTTCTGGATGGAATTTTTGAGAGAAAATGGGAATAGCAGAGTCAAGAAATTGGAATGTAATATCATTGTGAGGCCAAGAAGACTAAGGTGGTGTTTGGATTTATGAAAACTAAGTTATATAACTCAGTTTTCATCACCCAAAACTCAAAAAATGTGGAACCCAGTGACTTATAATTTGTTTGGACAAGTTTTTAAGTTAAGTTCTTATCACTCAAAACTCAAATTTTGAGTCTGAGTGATGAAAACTGAAATCAAATTTTTGGTGTTTTTAGATTATGGAATATGAGTTTTAGTGGCAAAGTTGTAAAAAACACAAAATTGTGGGATCCATTCTTCTTGACTTGTCTCTGTCAAGTCACAGCCACTCGATAAGCAACTTGGCATGTATGTTAAGAATATAGAGAATATGTCTTGATTTCTTAAAAATAAAGTACCATACAAAAAGCAAAAGAAAAAGAAAAGATTAAGAATTTCGCAGTCTACACTCTAAATACTAATTACTATCTTAAATATATATAATCCACTTAATAATATAAAATTTACAAAAAAAAAAAAAGTGAAAAAAAATTTACTTAGTACTTGATATCTTGAAAGTAAAGTACCATACAAATAGAAAAAAAAAAATCACTACACAGTCCACACTCTTAATACTAATTACTATCTCAAATATTTATAATCCACATAATAATATAAAATTTATAAAAGAAATAAAAGTGAAAAAAAAAATTTACCCAATACTTGATTGTTTGAAAGTAAAGTACTATATAAAAAGAAAAAGAAAAAAAAAGGATAAAAATAAATTACTCCATATTCCACATTTTAAATACTAATTACTATTTCTATTTGGTGGCTCTACTCAACTATCAGTAATTTTAATCCAGCCTCTAGATCGCCCATTCCAAGATCCGACTACAAAGCCGCAACTCATTTGATCACATACTCAATGAGCTACACTCAATTAATTGGGGTAATGGTTGGCTCTGATACCAAATATTACAAACCCATGGGTAGAACTCGCCCTTGAAAACCGGCTTGCAAAGGAAGGATGTCCAAGAGCTTATAAACCTATGGTTAAGCTTACACTTAACTAATGTGGGACACTAGAATCATAACAGCCCCAAGTATTGTCAAAACCATGGGGCATAGTGTCCTATTCCTCCTGATGGCACACCTAGTCCATCCCTTGGACAAAAAAGTACCTATTCTTCCAATTCCTATTGGAGTTAGGAATGTCCGACACCAGCCTAAGCGACATCTTCCTTGCTGCAAAGTGATAAATCCCCTGGGATGAAGAGATGTGTTTGGGGCCTATAGCAATAAAAGAACTCATCGAGAGTAAGTCGACGGTTCCCACCACTAAGACAACCTTAAACTACTTCTGCTCCTATAAATATCCTCCAAGATTTAGGAGCTATCTGACTGACGGACAAACCTAAATAATTAGCCAGCTGACGGTGCAGTTCCATCAGTGGCAGTCTCAATCTCGCCACGAACATGGCATCATACATGCCAACATCCGCGGTCTTCCCAAAATTCCAACGTTTAAACTTCCTGGGTAGATGAATGGGGATATTCTCAGGGATTTGATAACGATCCCGAAGTTCCTTCAATATTTTGGTTGTCATCTTCAAGTAAAAATCATTGATGGTCCAAATCACAGGAAGAACGAAGGGATGGGTTCCACCGTCCTCTTGACTTCCTAAACCTCCCTCAGAGGATGTTCCCTCATCATCCTCACCTCCGTCCTCGTCATCCTCTTCCTCACCCTCCTCGTCCTCCTCTTCCACCCCGTCCCCTTCTCCCTCGTCGTATTCATCCTTGTCTCCCTCATCCAGCCTCATTCTCATCACTCAAGGAATGGGTAGACGGCTCCCTTTCTAGGGACCTAGGGGAATCTTCCTCAGGATGACGCCCTGATGGAAAGACTTCATTGTAGCTCGCACCCTCACGAACTGATGACAACAGTTTACTTATCGCTTCCCTATCTGACATCTATCCACCTACAAGCGATAGAGGTATTATCTAAGAATCTATCTTGACAAGGTCTCAAAACGAAAGGGGGGACGAGATGCAAAGATATAAATCAAGACCGAGAGAAGAAAACTTACAATAATAAGCGGACAGGTTGAAAGCAACGACCCCTTCTGAGGTTGACGGTAGTAAGGCGACGGTGAAGTAGGTGACGGGATGACAGCTCTCTCTCGCTCTCTTATGGTTCGCAAAGATGAAATAAGTAAAAATATGAGGAGGTGATGAACTATTTATAGGATGAAGGAACGCGAAAAATGAAGCGACACTTTTGTTCAGAAATGAGGCCAACCAGCTTGTGCCATGTGTTCTAGCATTTAATAAAAGTTGATCAAGAGCCATTAATGATACCCCTTTTTTCCAAAATAAATAATAATAATAATAAATAATAATAAAAAAAGCTACAAATTGCACTCCATGACCCGTCAGCTAAAGCCGACGGAACCATGGAGTATGGGGTAGTTGATAAGGGTATTTTTGGCATGACACAACAAATAAGCTAATGCTCCTAAGGACCCGATGGGTTCTTATAAGCGGACGGGGCAAAGGCAATGGTTCCACATGGCAGACGGCCCTACGACTTCTGGCGAACATCTCCATGAAGCCGACAGGAATTCTCGAACAAGGCTAGTGACTAACGGGGTGAGGAGGCTGATGGGTCCAGCGTGGCTTGGCATGATCCCCACGAATGACTATACATGGAAATAGCTATTGCCCCACGATGAACCCCAATCAAAGAAAACCTTACAAGGAAAGGATCTTGCAAAATATGTGTATTAAATAAGGATCTTACCTACAAGGAAAAACCCTTTCCGCCAAGAAACAAATGTCAGCTCTACGTTATTATAAAAACCTCAAAACCCTCACAAACTAAGGTACGTATAATTTACCTCAGTTCTGACACTCTAGAGTTGTGAAAGTTCTCTAACTTAACCTTTGGAGGGTATTTGGCCGGTACCACACCGGTACTCTCTACAAGGTCTTCTTCTTCTTTGTTTCGCAAGTTTTGCCTAGAGCACGTGAAGACTGTGTGACTTACTGACAATTCTTCGGCATCATCACTTTATATGGTGGACCACGGGCAAGCTCCCTGCTGAATTTTCCCGAGGCTGGGTCATTTCATCATGAGTACAATTCACTGGCTTGCACTATTGAAATTGTGGATGATGTATATGCAGCCATAGATCATATACATAAATATGGAAGGTATGTTAGCATTTCCATTTTGATAAGAATCATATTAATTCCCTCTCTCTCTCTGCCCACATCTAAAGTTGTCTAGAATACATTGGGAGATGAATCAATTTTATTTCTAATTTTTTTGGCAGCGCACATACTGATTGCATCATTGCAGAACCAGGAAGTTGCTGAAGTTTTTCTACAACAAATTGACAGGTTGGAGCATGCACACACACATTATTTACTGCTACTTTCATTGCTTCCCCATTTTTTTTTTCTTTGAACTGTTGAATTTGAATCAGCATTAAATAATTTGATACACCAATATGGTACTAGTTTGATCTTTGTTTATAATTTATTCTGTAATCCGTGATGATAACAATACAGTCACTGTGGTTTGTTGGCAGTGCTGCTGTTTTTCACAATGCAAGTACCAGATTTTGTGATGGAGCTCGGTTTGGACTAGGTGCCGAGGTATAACATCATTTAGCAGTTAGCTCAAAAATTTACTTAAATGGTATTGATCTTGTATTTGATTCTCTTTAATGTATGTTTAAGTTGGGATAAGTTCAAGCCGGATTCATGCGCGGGGTCCAGTTGGAGTTGAAGGACTGTTAACAACACGATGGTATGAACTGCTGATCTCTGTTAGTATATTTAATGACATCAAAATTCTGTCTTTTTGGCCCTTAGGTAAATTATCGAAGCATCCCAGATGAGATTATAAAGTTTGTTTTGCAAAGATTGGTAAAGATAAAGAAATCATGCCTCATTCGGAAATAAACATTATAGCATATTTTATTATAACATGATGTAGAGGGGACAACTTGAGGATTTCCCGTGCCTTGGTTGTTAAAGATTTGGTGACACTTTTTTGACTCAACTGTATAACATGCGGATAAAACTTTAGTGAAAAGCATTATTAAATGCAGAAATATATCCCACTAGCATTACAAGGAACTGTAACGTAAATTATAAAGTAATTGACAATTATTCGTCCAAAAAAGAAAATAAGTAACTAACATTTTTTAAATTTGTAAGTAACGCATAAATCTAGTGGGTCTTGCCTTGACTTGACTTCATGAACTTTTCTTCTATACCATTTTATTATCGGAGAAGGCAATATCAGATAAAGTAACTGATATCTTATCTTGTGAAACTTGTGTATTTGGACAGAGCTTAGTTTTTGAAAGTTACAGCTATAACTACAAAACGTGAGGCTTTTTAAAAGTTGTACACGAGTAGATTAGCTAATAAAAAAAGCTAATCCAGATGCACATAGTTGGAACAATCGAAGAAGCCGTTTGGTAAAGTTGTTCTGTAACGTTATTTGTATTTTTTGAAATACATGTGGTTGAAAAGTATGTGAAAATGCGTGTAATGTTGTTTAAAAATTGAAAACATGTTGTTAAACTACTGTACCAAACGGGGCCTTCTTTTCCTCTGCTATTTTCACATGCCTTTAGTCATAGACTTCATTTACCCCTTAGTTCCCGAAAGGTAAAGGATGCAACATCACAAGAAACATGTTTTAGCAAGGGGAATCTACATAGATATAAGTATGATACTTGTGGCATATGCAGGATTCTCAAAGGAAGTGGACAAGTGGTTGATGGTGATAAAGACATAGTTTACACCCACAAAGACCTCACAAACGAGTCCTGAGTTTGTGGCAAGAGCTTCAGCCGTTCGGCCCATAAGCTGGAAAGAAGGGAAAAAAAAGAAGTGAGAGAAGAAAAATGTTGTGTTGGCTGTTGTTTCCTATTCTCAGTAGTGTAATATAAGGTAGGTTTGATATTGTTTTCTTAGTTCAACTTTGCAAAGAAATAGCCGACCTTGATGAAA
Source organism: Castanea mollissima (assembly GCA_014183005.1). Lineage (NCBI taxonomy): Eukaryota > Viridiplantae > Streptophyta > Magnoliopsida > Fagales > Fagaceae > Castanea > Castanea mollissima. Next base: position 58,609,352 of record JACAVU010000004.1, read on the forward strand.
TCATAACCATCTCATCAGTCCTTTGGCCTGATAATTACTGGTGCAGTTTATTGATTGAATTTATTGCTAGTGACCCCAAATATATATATCTTAAACAATTCTTATTTACAACGTCTCTCAAACTATAAATTTTTGTACCTAAATTTGAGATTGATTTGTAATTTTTTTTTCTTCATCTGATTAAGGTCAAACTAACAGATTAGTAAATTGGGGAGGGATAGGCGTTACAATTCAACAAGCACTAATCTTTCAATTTGACATGAATTTCTCAATTTAGGGAATTAAAATTTATTTGCAAAAATTTATAATTTAGAACTTATTCGAATAATCCATAGTTTATTGTAGGATATATATAGTTACAATCAACCCAAGAATTAACGACCTGCTCTCTCTCTCTCTCTCTCTCTCTCTCTCTCTCTCTCTCTCTCTCTCTCTTATAAATGAAATAAAGAAATGAATAGTAGCTATTTAATCAAAGAGGTATACAATAAACATAATGTATCCTCATATTTGGGGTTTTCAATTGTAAATCATGTGTAGATTCAGTGAGAATAATAATGCATATAACTGTTGCATGAGATACTTTCTAGTTCATTTAGTAATCACCTAGGAATGATCTCTTTAAAAAAGAAAAAAACAATGTTACATGGAATCCCAAATAATGATTCAAGAGGATCTCCATTGATTTTTATTTTTTATTTTTGTCAGAACACACATCCAGCAGAATGCTCTTGTACAAGTGGAGGAAACGTATTAATTTCATTGCATGCCAAGGCTCTATCTCAAACACTGGTTTGGCAATGCTGTTTTTACCACTGATGCAAATAGATCCTTTTTTTTTTTTTTTTTAATTATCTTTTTTCTTCTTCACTTCCTCACATATGAAACAGCCCATAAACCACCCAAAAAATAGAATCACGTAGTCACATGTAGAAGGCTTTCATCAGAACTCATCCTGAAAATCAGAACCAAAGGGCTTCGAGGAAGTGAGTGCATCTCCAATAGTGAAGGTTCTCCTCGACTCTCCTCTCATTTCCCTTTAATTCCATTTTTCAGGAAATAAACATATAGTAAACAATATTATTCTCAACGGTCTTATTTCTCAGCCACATACTTGCATATATATACTTGCACACTACAACACAGATAGTAAACAAAGCAGCACATCAAGATACATCTAAAGCTACAGGGAAGAACAAAAATCAAAATAAAATACCAAGCCCTCCGTTTAACAACTCAATGAGTGAATAATATGTGAAAAATTAGCGGGACCAACTTTGATAATAGAGTATAAAATTGAAGTACATGACATTTATTCATTAATTGTTACATGGGTAACTTGGTTCATCTGTTACAAGAGACACTTTCTAGACCTTACCACAAAGCAACTTTCAATCATCTTGCACCATCAATCTCTATTTGGGAGAAAACTCCACTTATATCCGAACCATTATCTCCTCTTAAGGGCTCTTCATTACATTCAACACCTCCCTCATCAAGGATGATATCAGGAAGCAAACCCAAATTTTTACTCAAATGCAATTCCAAAATCGCATTAATTGTGCTGTCCCCATTTGGTACCCCTTGAACCGCAGTTTTTTGAAGCTGCAATGCATATTCCAAGTCCCACAGCACATCAAGCATAGTAGGCCTTTCAGCTCCATTTTCCTTCAAACATCCCACAGCTGTTTCACCAAATCTTCTCAATGAATCAGGGTTAATGTCTCCCACTAAAAGCGGGTCAATAATCTTTTCAAGTTGTCCTTTCTTTTGCCATAACATCCCCCATTCAGCCAAGTTCACCTCCTCCCTCTTTGGTGAGTCAATAATAGCAGGTCTGGCACAAAGCACTTCAAGAAGTACTACACCAAAGGAGTAGACATCAGACTTGTCTGTGAACTGAAAGGTCCTAAAATATTCAGGATCCACATAACCAAAGCTACCTTTTATGCCAACACTGAAATGTTCTGAGTCATCAGGACCGGATCTTGAAAGACCAAAATCTGCAACTTTTGCAGCATAATGTTCATTCAACAATATGTTTGTTGACTTAACATCATGGTGGATGATTCCCCCATGTAAGCAAGTGTGGAGGTAATGAAGGCCTTTTGCTGCACCAATGCAAATCTCAAGCCTTTGCTTCCAGGTCAATGTGGGCCTTTTAGTTGATCTCTGAGAAGAGTTCTCATTGGAATCATACAAATGTTCTCTCAGACTTCCCTTTTCCATAAATTCATACACCAGTATCATCTCAGACCCTTCATCACAATATCCAATCAAGGAAACAAGATGGCGATGGCGAATTCTGGATAAAACCAAGATTTCTGTTGTGAATTCTGGAAGTCCCTGGCCATGCTTTGAATCACTTCGCTTCACAGCCACTTTCATGCCATTCTGAAGAATTCCTTCATAAACTTTCCCAAACCCACCCTCACCTACCAACCGTTTGGAATCAAAGTTATGAGTAGCACCTTGTACTTCAAGGAGAGGCATCTTCAACTTCAAATTTAAATTACGAACGAGGGAGGCATTCATTGATTCTTTTCCAAGATGAACCTCTGGCTTTGAACCCACCCCATCAACATGCTTGGCTCTCTGCGTTTTAACAAGAGCATCACTGCCAAAATGAATACGAAGGTCACACCACAAACTGTACCTAGCACAACAAAAATTAGTTTCTTTTGATTGCCTGGAATATGGACAAAGTCTGATTCTTTAATAAATTCCATTATCTCCACCCCATTTAGATAGGCATTTTTAGTTTTAGAATCTTCCCTAGGCCCGACACTTATGTTCATATATCCTGAATTATCTGAATCAACCACAAAGTCCAAGTAAAATGGAGCTGCCACCTGATCAGTTTTTTCGTAAGGATATATCATCTGACTGAAATTGCTATAAATATAGAGATTGAACTTGAGGAGATAAGCGTCTTTGCTAATGATATCACAAAAGTGAAGCCTAACCATATGCTTGGATCTCTTACTCACACCAAATTGCCAACTTATGTTAGAAGAATTTGATCCCATGTTGTCAGTGGGATTCAATTCTTTGCAAGTCTTGTAGACAAGATCCGGGGCACTATAATTAGTTCCTCCAATAATATCATAGAGAAGCGTACCATTATAAGTGGCACATGTTTTTGCAGATCCTGCAGAAAGTAGATACTCATCATCAGGTATCCAATTCCTCCACAGTGTGTCATTAGTCTGTGGACCTCCAACATTGACCCTGTGAATTGTATGAAAAACCTGAGATGCTATTCCATAGTAACTACCCGTTTCCCCCACAGGAGTAACATGAGTGAAACCATCAGTAGTGAAGTTTGGTGGGGCAAGAAAGACTTCTATGGCACTAACGAAAGCAAAAGAGTTCTTATGAGGAGTGAAGTGGATGCTGTACTTGCTTCCATTGATAGTAAGTAAGAATTCCTCAATCACTGGTGAGTTACTATTGTTTTGAAGAGCAAAATTTGATAGCAGGTAAATATCAGAAGCCGAAACATCAAATAGAGCATCAGCCAGATTAGTCCTACCAGACATGAAAGTAAAGAAATGGATTCGTACATAGTAGGTGCCCTTGTCAATGATATCAAACTCATAGAAAGATGGGTTTGTGAACATTCTTGCAGTTTGATAAAGAGAGTTATTTGCTGATGAGTTGGTGTCACTTACAGTAGAGCTTGGTCCAACAGAGAATGAAAGTGAGCTTGAATTTAAGTCACCGACGAAGTTCCTACCATTGACAGTAATGTTGGACTTTGATCCACAGTTGATGAAGTACTTATTTTGAGGGGTGTAAGCTGATGAGAAAAGTAGAAGAGAAAGGAAGTATTGAAGGAAGAGAAGGAAAAGGTGAAACTTTTCCATGGAAAATTGGTAGGAATTGCTGCTTTTTAGTTAGTTCCAGTGGGAGAATCAAGAATGGAAGAGAACCTTATGAGCATATATGGAGGAAACTAATGGTGGATGGAAATAATTTGTATTGAACACACACATGATATTAGAGGTGTAGGAGAAAGTGTATTGTTGACCTTGACGTTTGAAATGGACATGTTCCCTTCTAAACATGACTACAGTAATTAACGTAATGCCAAGGATGCGTTTTGCTACTTGTTATGCCTGCATCATGTTGAATAAGAGTCCAAGAAATTTCAAGGAAAGAAAAGTCTCCCCAATCATTTGCATCTACCAGAACGTGTGGAAGGAGTAAATCTGGTTCTAGTTAGACACAAATTCTTAAACCAATAAAGAGGTTTCTTGAATGCATAAGGAAGAGATATCTGGAATGTAACTAGCTGGGAAAAAAAAACTCAAATTTTATTTTCTAAGTAGAAGTTTTCTTAAATGGATTTCAATTAATATAGTATAATAAGAGCACTCCTATTTGTTCTGAAATCAAACTGAAATAAAATCTTGATTTCTAAATTTTTGAGAACTAGCTTGTATTTCCATGCCATGGGTTTGTATTTATAATGATTTGTCTAGTTGTTATTTTTATTTTATTTAGAAAGGGTAATATTGTATGTATAATTATTAAGTGATCTTGAGTCAAAAGCATATGAATTGTTTTAAAGGTAATATCAATTTTTCTAGTTTTTTGACCATGCATATGAATTTAGTGTGAATGCAAGTATTGCTAGGAAGCATCATGTTATGTCGCAATGTCTGCTTTTTGTTTCTATTGAATAAAGAGTCAAAGTAAGTAGGGGAAAATTTTTTAAATAAAAAAGAAATAAAAAGTAAGTAGGGAAAAGAGGAGGAACGTAGATGATTTCTTCCTTCCTTCGTCTATTTTTTTTTTTTTAAAACAAACACACGCACAAGAGAGAGAGAGGTTCTAACACAAAAACATACCACAATTCCACTTAAAAGTCATGGTCCTTCCTTTATCTTCATGTGGAAGCACCTTTGTGTTGGGCACCATTTTTGCTATATTGTATCTTTACCACCATCCCCCAAAACGCTTTCATTTTTATACTACAAGCAACTTAACTAACTTCTCAGTGTAGTTTATTGATTGACTTTATTGCTAGTGACCCCAAATATTTATCTTAAACATTGGGGTTATTTACAAATTACAATGTCTCTCAAACTATAAATTTTTGTACCTAAATTGAGATTGATTTGTAATGTTTATTTTTTTCATCCGATTAAGGTCAAAACTTACAGATTAGTAAATTGGGTAGGATAGGCTTTACAATCAACAAGCATTAATCTTTCAATTTGACACGAATCTCTCAATTTAGGGTATTAAAATTTATTTGCAAAAGATTATAATTTATTTTTCTTTTTTTGAAAATCAATTATAATTTACAACTTATTCTAAATAATATATAGTTTATTGTAGGATATATATATATATATATATATATATATTAGAGAGTTTCAATCTATGGTGTCTGCTCTTAATGATAACTCTTTATCATCAGAGTAAGACACTAATCAGTTTTTGGTGTAGGCGGAGATTGTACTCCAAATTTTTATACAACCATCAGAGATTTTACCATTTACAATAATCAACCCAAGAATTAACGACCTGATCTCTCTTTCTCTCCTATTTTAAAATGAAATAAAGAAATGAATTAGTAGCTTTGGTTTTTTAGTAAATGAAATTTAGAAAATGAATAGTAGCCATTTATCAAAGAGGTATACATATATATTCTCATGTTTGGGGTGTTTAGTTGTAAATCATGTGTAGATTTAGTGAGAATAATAATGCATATAACTATTGCAAGAGTTACTTTCTAGTTCATCTAGTAATTACCTAGACATAATCTCTTAAAAAAAAAAAACAAAGTTAGATGGAATCCCAAATATGATTCAATAGGATCTCCATTGATTTTTATTTTTTATTTTTTCACAACATACATCCCCAGCAACATGCTCCTGTATAAGTGGAGAAAACGTATTATTCTCATCGCATGCCTAGGCTCTATCTCAAGCACTAGTTTGGCAATGCTGTTTTTACCACTAATGCAAAAAGATCCTCTTTTTTTTTTTTTTAATTATCTTTTTTCTTCTTCACTTCCTCACATATAAACGCCCATAACCCCCAAAAAATAGAATCACTTTAGTCACATGTAGAAGGCTCTCATCAAAACTCAGCCTGAAAAATCAAAACCAAAGGGCTTTGAGGAAGTGAGTGCATCTCCAATAGTGAAGGTTCTCCTCGACTCTCCTCTAATTTCCCTTTAATTCCATTTTTCAAGAAATAAACATATAGTAAATGATATTATTCTCAACGGTCTTGTTTCTCAGCCACATACTTGCATATATACTGGCACACTCCCAACACAGATAGTAAACAAAGCAGCACATCGAGATACATCTAAAGCTAACAGGGAAGAACAAAAATCAAAATAAAATACCAAGCCCTCTGTTTAACGACTGAATGAAAGAATAATATGTGAAAATTAGCGGGACCAACTTTGATAATAGAGTATAAAATTGAAGTACACGACATTCATTCTGATTGTTACATGGGTAACTTGGTACACTTGTTACAAGAGATACTTTCTAGATCTCACCACAAAGCAACTTTCGATCATCTTGCATCGTCAATCTATATTTGAGAGACGACTCCACTTACATCCGAACCATTATCCCATCTTAAGGGATCTTTATTACATTCAACATTGTAACACCCTGTATTTTTTTTATACCAATTTAATTATTATACGTAAATTATAAAAGAGGCTTACAATTAAATGGATTAAATTGATTTGGGCCTAAGATATTAAAAGTGAGATATATACTATGGAATATGAAGCTCAGTGAGGTGACATAAGTAAATATATGGGCCTTGTTAAGCTTTAAAAAAATAATTAAATAAATAAACCCTAGCTTTCTTCCTCTTTAGTCACACGTGTATTTCCTTTTACTTCAGCCGACTATTGAACTCTGCTTTCTTCACTGTGGCGTTGAGTTAGAGTCTATAGGTATGATTTTCTCATGCTCTAGATTTAAGAAGATGAATAGTTAATAGCTAGCAATTGTTATAACTTAGACTATCATTATACTAATATAAAAAGGCTCTTATAATGGTATTATATTAGCTAAAGGATGGTCAATATGTCAAGAAGAGCCGCGCAGACTTTGAAATTGAACGAAAGAGAGTGATAGGCTTTGACTTGGTTGTGAAAGGGAAAAGAGTTTTGCATTCACACTTAGCCTCCATTGTTAACCGAATCAACCACACCCTTTTATTATTTTCTAAAACTAGTCCAACAGCTTTAAAGGGGCAATTGGCAACTAGTACGTGGCTTCCATGTTAAATTGAATAATATAATATGATATTTTTTCTATGAAGATTGAAAGTTTTTAAATCTTCTTGCCGAAAAGCAATCATAGCATCCAAAATATAATTGGTTGCTAGCTTTGACAATACTTGCCGGTCAAGTAAGTCCACCAAGTCATACCTATGTTTATTCCCAGCATCAATTAGAAGTCTTAAGGATTTGAGATTGCTCTAGTATATGGTCCTCCATAGGCTTTAGGATTGATTTGACAGAACTATAAAATGTGGCTTCTACTATTTGATTAATAGATAGTAAAAATAGGTGAAACAAAACAATTAGATTAAAGCTGAAAGTAAACTAGAGAGTTACTTAAATAAATGTAAAATTTGGATATAACAGTATTGTCTAGGATAAAATTGTTTAAGTGTGAGAATAAATTTTTAAGAAGGAAAATTGGTATTGATGGACCTATCTTTGGTATTGCTAGGTTCTAATTCTACTGATTCATTGTGATTCAAGGGAGGTTGATTTCCTTTATATTTGCAACTAAGAGGTAAGTGATGTTTGCTAATTTTGGGGGTTTTCCTAAACAGTGTTGATTAATTAAACTATTTTATATCAAAAGAATATGTTGTTATTCTATATATATAAATGGATATTTTATAATTTTTTGATGTGCACATTAATTATTCGTTTTATGAAAAACTTGTGGGACAACTTAAATTTATTTAAATTTGTATGTGTGAATATATCCTCATATTTTTGAGAATTATGAACAGATTATTTTTGTGAGCATCTCGAATGGATTATTTATGTGAACATCTTAATATGTTTTAAACCTATGGCAAGTCGTGATTAAAAGCTCGGTATTGTATTAGTCCTTAGCAAGGGAGAATCATACTGCAGCTAGTTTTAGCAAGGGACAGTCCCAAAAAAAAAAAGTGCACATTTGGTAGCTCCTTAGCAAGGGAGTATACTATTGAGGATATAGAAAGGAAGCTCCTTAGCAAGGGAGTGCACCTTTAGGTTCCAAAGGAACCATCCTTAAAAAAGGGGATGAAAAGGAGGTTCTAGTCCCAAAAAAGGGGCAGCACAACCCTGTCAACGGGGCGTAAACGTTGACCACGAGAAAAGCCTAGGAAATTGTTTATATGATGGTATTGATATATGTGTTATGATGGCTCACAATATAAAGATATTTTTTTTATATGAAATATTTGATGATAAATATTGTTGTAAGAATTTTTTTTTTTTTAAAGGTTGTTCCCACACCCCAATATTAGTAAATTCCACTCATTGAGTTATCTCACCCCCTTTATTTCCCCTTACAAATACATTAGAGGAATTATTGGAGTAGAGATTCCTGGAAGTCAACAGTTACAAATTATTTTGTGGGACTAAAGATTTTATTTTTATTTTTATGGTATTAAACATTGTACTGGAGGATTTTTTTTTAAGGATGTTTTAATTTTTGGTGGATTAGAGCTCTAACATTTGTGATGAAATTTTTTTAAGTTGCTGGATTATTTTATTTATATTTTTATGGATTTTTTAGATTAAATAGAATTTTATTGCTTATAATTTTTGGGGCGTTACAAATACCTCCCTCATCAAGGATGATATCAGGAAGCAAACCCAAATTTTTAGTCAAATGCAATTCCAAAATCGCATTTGTTGTGCTGTCCCCATGTGGTACTCCTTGCATTGCAGTTTTTTGAAGCTGCAATGCATATTCCAAGTCCCACAGCACATCAAGCATAGTAGGCATTTTAGCTCCATTTGCCTTCAAACATCCCACAATTGTTTCACCAAATTTTCACAATGAATTAGGGTTAATGTCCCCCCACTAAAGGTGGGTCGATAATCTTTTCAAGTTGTCCTATCTTTTGCCATAATACCCCCACTCAGCTAAGTTCATCTCCTCCCTCTTTGATGAGTCAATAATAGCAGGTCTGGCATAAAGCACTTCAAGAAGTACTACACCAAAGGAGTAGACATCAGACTTGTCTGTGCACTGAAAGGACCTAAAATATTCAGGATCCACATAACCAATGCTACCTTTTATGCCAACACTAAAGTGTTCAGGATCATCAGGACCGAATCTCGAAAGACCAAAATCTACAACTTTTGGAACATAATGTTCATTAAACAATATGTTTGTTGACTTAACATCACAATGGATGATTCCCCCATGTAAGCTGTTGGAGTATTTTAATATTAAATAATTAAAATAAATAAATGTTATAACATAAATGTAAAGATGTGGGAGTGAATGTGGAAGATGAGGAGTTAGTGAAAATGTTTAATACTACATTAAAAATGAGAGAGACTATTTTGTTCTTTTTAATTGTGGTGATTAATGGGCTAACATGAATTATCTCTAATATTGGGCCAGATATGTGCGCAAGGGGAAGGTGAAGGGTGGAAGTGTCAAATTTAGAAATGAATTAGCACCTTGATCCTCCTACTTAACAGCCCATTCAGAGTAATACCATATCCGTTGGTGAGTAAATGTTCCAAATTAATATTCCATTTTTATTATGAAAAATAATGAGCCATTAACCCACTTAATGGACTATCCGTTTGGGCTTCTTCATTATTCAGAAACTCCTTATTTCACCATTAATTGTTTAACTCCAGCCCATCAGAATAATATCCAACAATTAATCTTATAACACCCACTATATCAGAATAATGGACCTAATTAATTAGATTAATTTGGGTAGTAATTTCGTGGGACCCATTGAGCCTATAAATAGACCCATTCCGACACAATCCAAGTTACTGCAATATATACTAAAAAAAATAGAGAGATTCTTGGCAAGGAAGGGTGTTCTTTCTGGTGGAGCTTTGGGCTTGAACACTTTGTGCAGAGGTTGTTCTAGCCATAAGACACTTGTTGGGCTGTTGTATCCTAGGGGAGACAAGTTAGAGACAGTTTGCACCGGTTACAAAGTTTAGCCAACCAAGGGCTTGAATCTCCTTAAAGAGAGCGAGTGCCCTGCCTCAGTCCAAATAGTGTTGTGTAATCTCTTTCTTTAAAATAAAAATTCAGAAGTATTATTCAGTTTCTTCCGTGTTATTTCCATTATCATTGTGTTTGCACCAACAATTTTAAGGAGATCCAAGACATGGAGCTACACAAGAGAAACCAAATGAGCTGTTGGAGATCTCAACATGCCCTTTCGCTTTAAGGGAGCCCACTTCAAGAGGTGGAAAGGAAAGGTCCTCTTCTACTTGAGCCTTTTCAAAGTTGCCTACATCCTCACTGAGAAGAATCCGTCAAAGGTTCCTACGATGAGATGAGTGACGAAGAATATATTCTCCATCAAGAAAAAATAAATAAGTATACAAAAGATGAATAATTGTCGCTCTTATCTATTGAATTGTCTTGCCGATCATTTCTATGATTATTATGATACAACTACAAGTCTGCTAAAATTTTGGAAAGCTTTACAAAGTAAGTATAATACCGATGAGACAGGTGCAAAGAGTATGTGTGCTAGTAGATTTTTCCGTTACCAAATGGTGGATGGAAAATCAGTGGTGGATCAAGCACAAGACTTCCAAATGATTATAGTAGAATTGAGATCGAAAGGCATAAAGATCGGAGCCATTTGGTGGTAGCTGGCATAATTGACAAACTACCACAATCTTGGAGGGAGTTCCAAAAGACTTTGCGGCACAAACAAAAGGAGACATCCTTGGAGACTTTGATCATACGCATCCGTGTGGAGGAAGAGGCTAGATGACAAGATGCACTCATGACACAAGAGAGCAATGGTAATTCCACCACAAAGGTAAACTTTCAGGGTCTTTTTCACATATTGGACAGCCCCTATTGTTGCTAATTCCTCTACTACAAATAGCTTCCATGGTGGGGAGACCGTTGGCACAAACAATCCATGCAAAAATCTTGACTTTTGCTAGAAGATTAAGATGCCAAAGTCTCTTCCAAAGTAATTATAGGGATCTCCGAGGAACACTCACAATCTTTCTTTGCTTCAATCAAGTTGTAGGCAATGTGGTATGCACTTTTCATTGTAAATTCTCCTCAGCTATTATCCAACCAGATTATTTTGTCCTCGGGCATGCTGTGAGTCAAGGGTATTCTTAGAATTGTGTCGGCCTCGAAGGGGAGAAAACGTTGCTCTGATCAAATTGACATTCCACCACTTTGTAATAAGATCAATGAGTGCAGAAACCATGGGGAATTCAGGAGTATTGTTTGGGGGAGAAATGACCTTGTATGTGGATGGGGTTAGTAACCACCTGTCCTCCCTAATGTGGATTAGCTTCGTATTGCCTACTCTCCAATGGGATCCATTCTTTATGACTTCAAGGCTACTGTGTATACTTCTCCAAGAGTATGAAGGCAAACACCCAAGCTTGGCATTAAGGATATCACTCGTGGGAAAGTACTTTGATTTCAGAACCCGAGCAACACGGGAGGTTGGGTTGATAGGATTCTCCAAGCTTGCTTTGCAAGCATGGCTTGGTTAAAAGCTCTCAAGTTCCAGAACCCCATGCCTCCCAACTTTTGAAGTACACATTCTTCTCCAATTGACCCCAACTCATTTTTGCTTCATTTTTTTTGACCTCACCAAAATTCCACATCATACTCTCCCAATCATCACATAAGTTTTATGAGAGTTGGAAGCAACTCATAGTATATGTTGGGATCGCTTGGGCCACAGCTTTGATGAGAATTTCCTTCCCCCCCCCCCCCCACTGAAAGGAACTTACCTTTCCAACCCGCTAGTTTCTGCCCAATCCTTTCTTTTGAAATGGAGAAGACTTGAGTCTTAGACCTTCCAATGAATGATGGAGTCCCAAGTAGTAGTGTGCTTTGAGTCTTGCATTGGCCCAAAAATATTGAAGATTGCATCCCTAGTATCTTGGCTTGTGTTAGGGCTGAAAAACACTGAGGATTTGTTGCTGTTGATTTGTTGGCCCGAGGCTTCTTCATATCTACGAAGGATCAGCTTTAACTCTTGGCATTTTTCGAGTTTTGCTTTGCAGAAGAGAATACTATCATCTACAAAGAAGAGATGGGTCACTCTTGGGCAGCCACGTGCGATTGAGATACCAGTTAAGTGCTGATTTCGAGTAGCTTCATGGATGCGGGCAAAGAGGCATTCAGCATAGAGAAGGAAGAGACTAGGGGAGAGAGGATCACCCTGTCGAATTCCACGGGTTGGTGTGATATTTCCATAAGCAACACCATCGATAAGAACTAAATATGAGACTGATGTGATGCATCTCATAATCAAGTTTATCCACTTAGAACTAAAGCCCATTATTTCCATCACATTTTGAATGAAACTCCATTCCCCTATCAAAAGCCTTACTCATATTGAGTTTGGCTGCCATGAAGCCTCCCTTTCTGCAGATTTGTGGTTTAGAAAATGCATTAATTCAAAAGCCACAATCACATTGTCAGTGATAAGACGATCAGAAGTGAAGGCACTTGGTTTCTCGTGATGATATGTGGTAGAAGGCTTTTAGTTTGTTGGCTAGTGTTTTTGAAATGAGCTTATACACCACATTACATAAGCTGATGGGGCGGAAGTCAGTCATTTTCTTTGGGTTGTTTGTTTTTGGAATGAGGGATATATTGGTTTTGTTAAGTGCAACCATTGAAATATTATTATTGAGAACATTAAGGACCATGTTAGTAATACTATTACCCATAAGATTCCAGTAATTTTATAAAATAAAGTTGACATACCGTCGGGGTCAGGAGCTTTGGTGGGGTGAATCTGTTTAAGAGCAGTGACCACCTCTTTTTGGTGAAGACTCGGTCTAAGCTTTCATTCATATCCTCCGTAACATTAGATGGTATGGCAGCAGATACATCTCCAGTTTGTGCTTGGTGGGTTGTTGTATAGATGTTCTCAAAATAGGCAATGGGCATGCATGGTGCCTTTCCTTTTCATCACACCAGTTACCCTATTCATCCAAATTCCAACAATAGTGTTCTGTTACGCCTCTCTGAAGCCTAAGCATGGAAGAATCTTGTATTCTTGTCCCCTTCCTTGAGCAGTGTGCCTTAGCACGTTGACCTTAATAGAGTTCCTCATCATCAAGAAGGGTATTAATTTCTCTCCTTAAGCTGTTAATTTTGTTACTGAGGACATTATCCTTGTTACTCTGAGAAAGGCTGTTCAAAACAGTCCTTTTTGCCTGAATTTTTTTTGGGATTTATCAATACACATTTGAACTCCAAGTCTTAAGGTCAGCAGCATAACATTTGTTTTTTTCCATAACTCCTTCCGGGGTGCTTAAGTCAATCCCCATGCCCCAGGATGACTCAATAATGGCCTTACACTCATCGTTCTTTGCCCACATTACTTTGAAATGGAAGCGCTTTTCCCTGGCATAGGCCTGGATATTGAATTTGTGATTAGCAGTGCGTGGTGATCTGATGTGATTCGGCAATGTGGTGTACTTTTAAACTCCCAAACCTATCCACCCATCCGGAGTAGCGAATGCTCTATCTAATCTCAGGCTTATGCTATTGTTTCCTTCCTGCATATTACTCCAAGTAAAATCAAATCCACAATAACCCAAATCCTAGAAATTACAATGGTTAACTACCCCTCTAAATCCATCCATTTGTTGTTGGGATCGAATACCCCTCTTCTTCTCAGAAATTGATAAAATTTCATTGAAATAACTAGACACAGCCATGGGAGTTGGAACTGATTATTGAGAAAAGCTAAGAGTTGCCATAATTCATACCTTCAGTGGGTTTTCGGATGCCCATAAAATCCAGTGAATCTCTAGTAAAAGTTACTATCCTGCTCCTTAATCATTGTGTCAATATGGCTTTTTGAATAGCTTTTGATTTCAAGGTCGACTTCTCTAGTCCAAAGCAAAGCAAGACCTCCACTTCGGCCAATACAAGGGACAATATAGCCATTTGCAAAACCTAGCCTATTTCTAATTCTCTCCATACGTCTAATTTTTGCTTTTGTCTCCATAAGGAAGACCACTTTGGGATTATAGCGTCGCACCAAATCCTGCAGCTCTCGAACTGACCGGGGATTCTTAAGTCCCCGGAAGTTCCAGCTTATGGGATTCATGGCTCTCGGTGGGTTACATTGCAGCTGTTGTCGATCTCTCATCGAATTCAATTTGGGTTATGTTGACTGTTGTGCATCTTCTTTTCTGTACAGTGACTTCATCCTTTTCGTCAAATATGAGCTTCCCCCCTCTTTTTCTTCCATAGATAATGATCCGTATCAGGTTGTGGGCTTTTGTTTTTACCTTGCTCCCTTGCTATTTTTTTCAAGTGAACTTTGGCTTTTACTTTCTTTTCAATCTTTGGGCTTGACGAATCATTTTTGGCTGAATTTTCTCATTTGTATTAGTGTTGTTTTCAATGGTTGGTCACTTCCATTGGGTCTTTTTCATTTTGGGTTTGTGGCCCACTAAGGACAATGCATCCTTTGTTTCATTTTCAATTTTGAAGCTTTGCGAGAAGTTAGGTGGTGGGATATTTGATGCATCACGTGTTTCTGACATATTTATTCGACATGCTCCAAACATGTGGAGTGTCCCATCCAAACAGAGCTTCCTTGGCTATTCCCTCCTATCACCGGTAATGTCATACACCTCTCCCTTGTTCTTATTTCCCCCATCCCGGCTACCACTGATGCCTGAGTTGCTGCCTCCGCCATCGGTTATAGAGGTATACGAATTCTTTGCCGTGGTTGGTATACTTTCTTCAACCTTATCCTCGTTACCATCATCTTTACCCCCACTACTTGTAGACCTTGATCTATCTACCCAATTTTTGAGCTTCCCTGAGCTTTGAGCCAATCCCCATATTGGTTGGATGAATTTGGTTGTTTGAAGTTTCTTGACAGTGTTTTATATCATGCCTAAGTCTACCACAATAAAAAAAAAAGGTTGGGAGTCGTTCATACTTGAAGCTTACCCAAAACTTCTCTCCCTCCACGCTAGCTATTTTGCCCCGCACCTAAGCGGCTTATCAGCTGAAGATCCACTCTGACTCGCATAAACTTGCCCTGTTCTCTAATCAATTCTTAATCTCCCAAACTATTACCCAAGTCTTTACACATTTCCTTGAACATAAGCTCAAAAGGGAGTTCCCAAATCTGAACCTAGAAGGGGGATGGGTAAAGGTGATATTTGTGCTTGACAAGCCTCTTCTCCATCTGCACAACAACAAGAGGTTGTTGTCAAAATTCCATGGCCCGTACTTTTCTACCCATTTTAATTGATACTCAAAGCTGAATTTGAATTGCAAGACGTTGTTTCCCACATCCACAATTTGCAAATCCGAACCCTCTTCCAAGTTGATCTTAGTGTGGACCTCAAGCTCTTTGATTTTGGTGTCTGTCAGATAACAGACGACCAAACAGACTTAGATTACTTCTTCTAGCAGATCAAATCAGCATCTTGTAGTGATTGATATTCCTCTTCCTCCTCCCTAGTGAGGCGGAGGTTGAGCAAGCCATCCACCACGGCTTGTTCCATGGTGGCACTTAGGAAAAGAAACGGGATGAACCTTAGACAGACCCTAACGGCGAGTGAAGAGGGAGGGAAGACTCTTGTAGAGAGAGAGAAGACTCCTACAGGGGAGAGAAGACTTTTTTAGACCCATGTTCTTAGAGTGCTTTTAAGAGATTTCATGCCCAACCAATTCTAAGAGTTCACAATAAA